>ML777849.1:161056-182360 GCA_009831015.1 Picea engelmannii | reverse complement strand
ATTTATTAGCTCATATGTTTTGAATATGGTCAATATAACAATACTAATTAAGAAATTATTTATGTTTCATTCAATGTAACTTGTATTTACTGTTTTATTATTAAAAGTAAAAAATTATTAAAAAGTGACGTTGAATTTTTAAAGCATATTGTGATATTTCCATGGCATTATGTATTACCTTGTGCTTTGCGTGATAATAAAATTTAAAAAGTAAACATTTAAGGGTTTCTTTTATGATCTTGTTTATAGTAATTATGAGTTCTTTTACCACAATATAAAAATGTGTCATTTTCATACCTAATTTTAAAATGGGTGCTACCAGTAGCAGTACTTTTCAATTTGATGGTTGATTTTTAGGTTTTGGTTTTAATGGTACCAAGTGATAAAAATACGATTTAAAGTGATCTCAAAATTTAACGTTTTGAAAAGAAAAAAAAATTCAAAAACATCTTATTTGTTTTTAGGTGTTGATTTTAGGGTTTTTCTGAGGTATTGTCTAAGTTTTGAAGCCCATGTTTGAAAAATGTTGTAATTTTCACCCCGTTTTAAAAAATGGTGCTACCGGTAGCACCACTTTTTGATTTCGGGGTTGATTTTGATGTTTTTTATGCAAAAATATGGGTTTTTTGGGCCAGAGTTCTCGTTTTGAGGTCACAGTTTTCATTAAGTTGGTAACTATGTTCCCAAGGAAATTAGGATAAAAAATATCCTTTTAAACAACTTTTGGAATAACAAAAAATTATTATTCTCTTGGACTTAAGCCCTTAGGATTAACCCCTCTTTCCAACCTCTCATCCCCTTCTCCCTTACCCATCCTAGTGGAGCTTATTCCCTCATTCTCTTTTATCGTGGTCAGTCTACACACAACGATGTTTTTATATTAATAATATGAATATTTACATGTACAAAACATGCTCCTGGCCTTTAACACCTGGGATCTATGGCCTACTAACACATAAGCCTACCATCTTATAATTGCTTGACTCACCAACCTACAAAACACATTTACAGTTCATAATACAACTGTGGCCCGTCCTAGGGATATTACATGTGGTTTTCTCTCGTTTTGGGTTTCCATGTAAAAACACTGGTGTATTGTGTATGTGTATGATTGGTCATTTGTTCATTGTTTATTTACTCTACAAATATTGGATGATAATGCTACATTGATATAACACTTGCATTATATGGTTAAAAAAGATTCAATTTCTCTATTACTGATTCACCTCCCCTCTCAGTAATCTAACAAGAAGCATATTCATCAAGAAACCATGCAACCCCCTTCAAGGTATAGGTAAATTTTGATATTCCATTATTTGAAGGACTGATAGATGCGGTTGTTATAGATAAATGGTTGAATCTTCTCGAAGGGTATTTTTCGGTCCATAATTTTTATGATGGGGAAAATATTACTTTTTCACTCCTCAAGGTTGCCCCCCATGTTAAGGACTGGTGGGACACTTACTATGAGAAAAGGGCCATAGAAGAATATGAAATATTTTTGGTTTCCCCTACATGGGTTTCCTTCCAGGACGCCATTAAATAACAATACTACCATGTTGGAAGCTATGAGGACCAGTACACCAGATGGACCACACTGTGCCAAGAAAGGGACCATATAGTTGGGTATCAAAGAATCCGAGTGACATCTAGTGCTCAAATACCACGACTACTTGCATTAATACACTTAAAAATAAATGGAGCTTCTAGCCATCGCATCATTGGGTATGAATTATAGATATGTTTTCAAGATTGAGAAAAAACTTAAGCAGAAGAGGTGAGAGTTTGGATCTGCAAACTCCTCACAGTCGAAGCAGGGAAAAGGTGGCCCCAAACCACACAACAAGGGACAGAGAAAATATGGCCACTCTCAGGACAACCATTCCAAGCTGCAACACAAGAAGGGAAATGAGAAGACGAAGAAGGACACAATAAAATGATGTGAATACCGTAAAATTCCTTGGCACAAAACTGAAGAATGTTTCTCCAAGAAGTCACTTGTGGTCGAGCTAAAGGATTCTGAGTCATAAGCTAATTATGATTTTGAATCAAATCCATAAGGAGGGAAGCAGATTATCGATGCTAAACCCAATGCTATTGTCTCTACCACCAAAGTCCAATCAAGCAAACCAAAATAACCAGAGGAAGGGAAATGCCTCTTTCACTCATAGATGTGGGTAAAGGGGCCTCCACTTCATTTCATTATCGATAGCGATAGTCATAAGAACTTGATCTCAACATAGATCATCAAGTGGTTGGATATTCTGATGACACCGCATCCAAAACCCTACACCATCGGTTGGGTTCACCAAGGAATAGATCTTTGTGTCATCCAACATTGTCATCTTCCCTATGGCATCAAGCACTTCAAAGATGAGGTATTTTGTGATATTTATCCCATTGAAGTTTGTGATGTTATTTTAGGAAAACAATATTTGTGGAAGTGTCATGCTATGTATGAGTCTAGACCCCACAATGTTATTATTACTTTGGGTAGACAATTGTACAATATACCATAGGTAGAGCCACCTACCGATATTTCTTTAATCTTTGCTAAGCAATGGAGTAAGGTCATTTCATAGACCAAGAAGTTCATCTTATTTGTGATCTGTTCTCATAGTAAGATGAAGTTTTCCGCCACATTTTTGGCCTCTACACAGAGCCTCGATTTTCAACAGAAGAAAGTGGATGAGATCATGGAAGAGAATGAAGACATCTTCTCCTCACTCATCGGGGTACCGACGCACTGCCAAGCCAAGCATCCAATTGATATAAGCCCCAATGGACATCTTCCTAATGGACTAGCCTATTGTCGCTTGCTGATGGAAAATGATGAAATCAAGTATCAGATCCAAGAGCTTCTTCAAAAGGGGAACATCAAACACAAATTATCCCCTTGTGTAATCTTGATTGTACTGGTGTAGAAGAAGGACAAGACCCGACGACTCTACATTGATTACAAAGAATTAAAAAAAATCACATTCAAAAACTGGTACCCAATTCCTAGGATTGATGACCTTCTTGACCAACTGAAGGGGGAAAATCTCTTTAGCAAGATTGACCTAAAGTATGGCTACCACCAGGTTCCCATCGAACCAGTTGTTGTCTGGAAGACAAGTTTCAAATCTAAAGAAGGTCTCTTCGAATGTTTGGTCATTCCGTTTGGCATACCAAATTCACCAACCACTTTCATGAGGTTGATGGATGATGTACGGAGGCCCTTCACCAACTCTTTTGTGGTGGTATATTTGGATTGCATATTCATCTTTAGAAGAACTTGGGAGGAGCACATGCGACATATTCAACTAGTTTTGAGCACTCTATGGCAACACAATCTATATTCCAACTTGGAAAAAATATTCCTTTGGCATGAACATGGTACAATACTTGGGCTACATTGTTGATGAACATGAGGTACATGTCAATCCTGCTAAGATCCAAGTCATCTGTGATTGGCCAACCCTGACCACACTAACTGAGTTTCGAAGCTTCTTGGGATTGGCCAATTTATACTGATGGTTCATGTAGGGATTCTCCCATATTGCATGGGCTCTTAGCCACACGACCAAGGGTGATGGCATGGAAAATTCTATGTGGGGGAAGGAACAATAATGAGAATTTGATGATCTGAAGCATCGCTTGTGCTCAACTCCAGTACTCTTCTTGCCTAATCTGCAACAACCGTTTGATATTGAGATTGATGCATCTAACTATGCTATAGGTTCATTTCTCACTGAACACGATCATCTGATGGCATACCATAGTGAGACACTCTCATATATTGTCCGTAAATACCCCACATATGACAAGGAAATATATTCCATTGTACAATCCTATCATCAATGGAAACATTACATTGTGGGAAAGGAGAAAATCATCCACATTGATCACAAGCCTCTACAGTTCATACAAATACAATGGAAGTTGCCGAACGACCACCATCAGAAGTGGTCCACCTACCTGCATAAATTTCATTTCAAAATCAAGTATAAGACAGGGAGAAAAAATTGTGTCATTGACTGCCTCATTCGACCTCCCGTAGATGCACTCACCACTATGCTCCATTCCTGTGGACATGAGGCATCTGAGTAGCCCCAACTTTATCAACAATATCCATAATTCACCACCACCTATCATCTCTTGGGTATAGGTGCGACTGTCACTGATTTTCACATTTAGGACATAATGTTATGCCATCAAGGCCATCTATGTTTTTTTGCAAGCGAGCGTGTAAATATGATTTGAGAATCCCACTATAGTCAGGTGGCAGGACATTTTGCCGTGGAGAAAAATGTGGTCATTATCCATAAACATTTTTATTGGCCAAAACTTCAATAGGACGTCAACAAGTATATCATATATTGCACTGCCAGTGCCATTACCAAGCTAGCCATCAAGAAGAAAGGCTTATACACCCCTCTTCCTACCCCTAAGATGCCTTGGGAATCCATATCAATGGATTACATGTATGGCCTCCAATCCACCAAGCATGAAAATGATTGTGTATTTGTGGTCGTTGATCAGTTTTCGAATATGGCCATCCTCACGGCCTGCAAGAACAACATCACAATTATAGATACTGCCAATCTCTTCTTTGAATGAGTGTTGGTCCATTTTGTGATACCATAGATCATCATCTCTGATCGAGACAATACGTTCCTTAGCACATTTTGGTCATGTATCTGGTCACTCTTGGACACCAATCTCACTAAAGCCACCGCTTTCCACCCCCAAACAGACGGCCAAAAAGAGGTCGTCAATTGAATGATTGTGCACATCCTGTGCATGTAGAACTCTTATCATCCGCGTACATGGGATGAGAGTCTCCCATATGTTCAAAACAGTTACAATAGGGCTCTCCATAGCTCCATCCACCATATCCCATTTCAACTGGGACTAGAATTCCAACCCTTGGGTCCCATTGATGTTGCACTACCTTTGAAAACCACACAAAAAGACTCTTCCCATGTTCAGTCTGAGACCAAAAAATACACCAGATTCATTGAGCGGATTCAACACATCCACCAACAAATCCATGATATTTTGTAGAAAGTCAATGCTAAGTACAAGCAGTGCAATGTTCAACACAGGGTGCCACACTAGTTTCAGGTTGGAGACAAGGTCTGGCTACACTTGTAGAAGGATCATCTTGCAGGTCCCCATCGAAATCTCCTCCCACCTCACTATGGGTCTTAAACCATCACCAAGGTTTTGGATAACAATGATTTTGAGCTCAAAACTCCACCATTCCTTATCTTGCACCCAGTGTTTAATGTGGACCTCCTTTGGCCATATTTTCTATCATTATTGGACACCTCAGAGATCAAAGAACAACTGACATGAATAGAGCTCGACCCTGACTACATGGAACAAGCATCCACTGATCATATAGTGGACACACAGGTCAAGGGCACTCGCCAACAAAGGATCCAAGTTTATCGAGTTGTCAAGGAAGGGCAATGCCTACACCAAGGAAAGTGGCTCACCTGAGGACAAATCCAACATAAGTTTCCTCACTTGATGGGGGAACTCAACACAATGGAGACAATTTCTTCCTAAGGGGGGAGGATTGATCTAGATGGATATCGGTGGCCACCCACCTATTCCAATTGGCTCCTCTTGTGAGTTTTTAGTTAAACACGTTCTTTTGTACTTCTTTGTAATTTTGGGTTGTAAACTTCTAGGGATATCTAAATCCCTACACATCTTCCCAGTGGATACTTTTGGCCTTTCACTTAATCCAACTTTCTTATTTTATATGTTTTCATGTCATCGCGTCTTGTTGTACTTCCAGGGCTATTTTGGAGCCCTAAACAATGTTTTTTTTTTCTTGCCACATTCAAACTGTAGACGTAGTCAGAGTTTGATGGTGCAATTTGTATTTATCTAAAATACCTTTCCAACAGTCTATCACATGCCTAAAATGGAGGTCGTATGAAAAAGTTACGACCCAGGAAGTTGAGGTACCAACTTACCCATAGGGGCCCACATGCGTTTTGGGGTTTCACCTCCTAGGGTTAGGTTTTTGGATGTCTAGGGTTTTGACATTCATGAGTAATATCCAAAATTCCTCTAGAGCCTCATTTTACTCATTCTTCTCCGAAAAATGCACATAGGAGCCACATCTCTTCTCAGAGATAGCTACCACTATTCAAGCAAGTGTTTCAGTTCTGTAGTTTTATAGTTTCAACCTATTTCATTTATTCAATAAAAGATATAGTTCAATGGATATCTATGTTGTTATTCATATCTCTATGTTTGTTGTATTCATTATGTTAATCAGTTCATTCTTCTCCTAAATCCGGATTAGGGTTGTAGCCTCCTTCTAGTTGGTGCTGGAGAATTAGGGAGTTGGAGCCTTCTTAAGGTTGGAGCCTAAAAAATAGGGGGTTTGTGCCTCCTTCCAGTTGTAGTTGGAAAATAAGAAAGTTGGTGCTTCCTATGAATGCATTTCTTTTGATATATAAGAAAATCATTCTATGGTTTTCTCCTGCATTGGGTTTCCACGCAAATGTTTGGTGCACTGTGTATTTGTGGTTTCTTATTGTTCATGGTTTATTTATACTAATGTTGATACATTAAATGCTAATGTTAAACTGTTGAATACTACTTATAAAGTTAAACAATACACATTGTAGTTAAAAGTGGTAATAATGTTCTCATATTGGTTCACCCCCCGCTCTCAGTATTCCAACAATTGGTATTAGAGCAGGTCCTTCAAGAAACAATTTAACCACTGGAAAGAGATCATGGAATACACTAATATTGGAGCACCAAGGTTTGATGGAAATAACTATGCCTTTTGGAATAAAAGGATGGAAACCTTTTTACAGGAACAAGGATTTGATGTTTGACAATTAGTAGTAGACATATTTATAGCACCAACCAGTCCCCCAACTAACAAATATGGAAAGAAAATCTATGAAAACAATTAAAAGGATAAAGGAACCATTCTAAGTAGTCTGGATAATTCAGTATTTGTCAAGGTTATGCATTGCAAGATTGCAAAGGATATCTGGGATAAACTTCAAAATATTTATGAAGGAGATGCCAAAGTCAAGGGAGATAAGATTCAAATCCTTAGAGTGAAATTTGAGCAATTGAATATGAAGGAAGATGAAGACATTAGAACCTACTTTCTATGAGTTGACGAAAAAATGAACACCATTAGAGGACTAGGAGAAGAAGTTGATATGTCAATGATTGTTCAAAAGGTTCTAATATCTCTTACTATGAGATTTGATCCTAAAATATCATCCCTCAAAGAAATAACCGATCTTAACAATTTGAGCATGGATGAGCGACATGGAATATTCACATCTTATGAAATGAGAATATAAAAAGATAAACCAGTCACAAAGAAAGAATCATTTTAGGCATCCAAGAAGAGAAAGAAGTAGAACAAGCCAAATTCAAAATCAGATTCTAGCTACAATGACGATTCATAGGAAGATAAAGAAGTAGAAAACTTCGTGAGAAAATTGAAAAGAGGAACTGGAAAGTACACAGTTAAGATTCCATTAAAATGTTTTAATTGTTATGGTATTGGTCATTTTTCTTCTAAATTTCCTTATGCTAATAATAAAGGTAGTAATGAAGAATAAGATCCTAAGAAGAAAAGGAAAATCAAAAGGGAGACAAGAGAAAGAACAAAAACAAATTCTTCAAGAAAATTTTCTAGTCAAAGCAAGAGAAATATTCATTAGACGAGGATGATGATAGTGACAATGATTCAGAAAGAGTACTCTTCATGGAAATAGAAGATTATGAATAAAATTTCAAATATTTTGAAGAAGAAGGTGAAGTCTACCCAAAGTAGAATTAATCAGTTCCTTAGAAGAACTAGGGGAGGAAAGAAAGAAAATAAAGTCACTCAAGGTAGATTTAAAGAAGAAAGAATAATATCAAAATTCCAACTTAGAATAAATCAAGGAGATAATTACAAAATTAAAGATTCAGGTAGAAGAAGACAAAAGGATTGAAGAAACACTCAGAAAACAATGAGAAGATAAAGAGAAGATGATTGAGATATTGGAAGAATAAATAGTTACCCTAAGAAAAGATCTTCAAAAGAAATATATGCATCATAATAACACCAAAATATTGGATGAAGTCATCAATAGTCAAAGGCTATACAACCAGATGAAAAATGAGAAAGGTTCAAGCTTCAAGACAATAGAACAAGAAGAAAAACAAAGCACCTATGCAGAACTAGTTATAGGTACTCAAGAAGAGAATCACAAAGGAACTGGACACCTAGAATATTCAGGACACATAACCAACAAAGAGAAAAATGTCAAGAAGAAGAAGGATTTAGAAGAGAAACACCATTCCGAAGACCCCCTACATCCAGGTATCAAACTTATTTTCTTGGTGTATGCTCTTATTGAAACAATTTTGGTCACAAAGCTACAAACTGTAGAGCCCGTGCCAATGGAAGCATTTATGAAGGCTATTCAAACAACAATTATCCTATAAAGTCATATCAAGAAAAATAAATCACAACAATTTTGGTTCACTAAGTAATGAAATAGCATGCTACAACTGCAACAAATTTGGACACATGGACAAAGATTATAGGCTGACTATTCCTCCAAACAAACCGAAGAAAAATAGAAACAATCGTAAACAAGAACCATAAAGGATATGGATAAGAGAGAAGGATCAATTCAACAATGAAGAATGCTCACTTGATTTACAAATGCAACACAAGAAAAGTGGGTGGTATGTTGAAAGTGGTTGTTCAAAGCATATGACAGGTAACAAGAACATGTTTTTGACTATGAAGAAGGAACGAGATGGATCAGTTTCATTGGGAAATGATAAATAAAAAAGAATAATAGGTAGAGGCACAATCAAACTTGTGAGCAAATACGCCAAGGGATAAAATGTTCTATTGGTTGAAGATATGAAGCACAATCTTCTAAGTGTCAGTCAAATGTGTGATAAAGGATGAAAAATTTTGTTTGACTCAGAAAAATGTGAAATTAGAAAATAATGATGAGTAAAATTGGTAGCTACAATTAGAAGAACTTCAAACAACATATATGTCTTGAACAAAATTGGAAGGGAAATTTTTTTCTTAGGAAAGGAAAATTAAATTTGGCTCTTGACTAAAAGGATGGTCACATGAACTTTGATAACCTTGTCAAAATCAACAAAAATGAAGCAGTGAAATAAATGCATGAGATATCGAAGACAACAAATACTCTATGTGAGCATTCTCTGGAAGGAAAACAAACTAGGACCAAGTTCAAATCAAAAGAATACTCCACAACAAGACCTTTGGAGATTGTACAAAATGATCTATGTGGACCTACAAGAGAAAAATGATTAAATGGAGAACAATAATTTATGCTACTAGTTGATGAATACACAAGAATGAATGCAATTTGCTTTCTTAGGAATAAGGCAAAGGCATTTGAACACTTCAATATATACAAAGAAATGGTTGACATCGAGATGGATTTGAAAATCAAGTGTTTGATATTAGACAATGGAGGAGAGTTTACTTCAAAGGAATTCATGGATTTCTTTGGAGACAATGGAATAAAGAGACAATTCTCAGTATCCAGGACACCTCAACAAAATGGAGTGGTCAGAAGGAAGAATAGAACAATATAGGAAATGGATAGAACCATGTTGAAAGATTCTAAGTTGAGTGACATATTTTGGGCTCGGGAAGTACATACAACAATTCATATCCTGAACATAGGAATGCTCATAAGTAATAGTTATAAGACTCCCTACGAGTTATGGAAAGGAAGACTGGAAAATATGAAGCATTTCAGAGTATTTGGAAGTAAATGTTATATCAAAAGAGAAGATGGAAGGATTGTAAAATCTGACTTCCAAGTTGACAAAGGAATACTAGTTGGGTATTCAAGTAAAATCAAATCATATGAATGCTTCAATCCAAGACACAAAATAATAGTGGAAAGAATCAATCTAATGATTGATGACACAACTATACAGAGGGACATACAAGGAAGAAACGAATTAGAAGAGTAGGATGGTGAAAAATATCTAAACGAAGAAGAAGCATAAGAGGAAGAGTAGGCAGAAACAAAACATGAGGAAGATGAGCAACAAACACCTCTTAAGACACCTAGCCAACGAGTATATAAAAATCATCCACCAGACCAAATTATTGGGAATAAAGATGTAGGAGTTTAAAGGTGAATAATAATACTTTCACCAAAACAACACTCAACATTTTTATTTATAGTTGAACCAAGAAGTTTTGAAGAGGCCAGCAAGGAGGAACACTGGATCAAGGATATGAATGAATAATTGAATCAGATAGAGAATAATGACACAACGGAACTAGTTCCTGGACCAAAATACAAGAACGTGATTGGAACACAAAGGGTATTTCATAACAAGCCGAATGAGAGTGTACAGGTAACCAGAAATAAAGCAAGACTAGTATGTAAAGGATATGCCTAGGTTGAGGGAATAGACTTAGAAGAAAATGTTTCCCCGGTTTCCAGAATGGAAGATATTAGATTAATCTTGGATTATTTATGTTTGAATAAGATCAAGGTATAACATATGGATTTCAAATCAACCTTCCTAAACAAAGAGTTAGAAGAAGAAGTTTACATTGGGAAACTAGAAGGATTTCATTTGTCAGAAAGGGAAGATTATGTTTGTAGGTTGAAGAAAGAACTATCTGGTCCCAAGCAATCCCCTAGATCATGATACTCAAGGTTGGACATTTATTTATTGCAGCAAGGGTTGAGGAAAGGAAATGCATAAAACAATCTATACACAAAGGTAAATTAGGATAGCATATCAATAATTGAAATTTATGTTGATAACATTATTTTTGGAAGTGATGATGACATTATGAGTCAGATGTTTTCTAAAGACATGAATAATGAGTTCGAAATGTCTTTGATTGGTGAGTTGGATTTCGTTTTTGGAATTTAGATATATCAACACGACATAGGCATATTTATTTTGTAGACCAAGTATATCAAAGAAATGCTAAAACAGTTTGGAATGGAATTTTGTAAGCCCGTAAGTACTCCTATGAAATGTAGTTGCAAGTTGATCAAACAAGATGAGCCCAAGGATGCAGATCAGATACTTTATAGATCAATGATCAAAATCTTACTTTAGGTGATGTCATCAAGACTAGATGTGATGCAAGCAGTTGGATGGGTAGCAAGACTTCAAGCAACACCAAGGGAAGCACATGTTATGGAAGTAAAGATAATCTTCATATATCTCAAAGAAACATAAGACTATGGGTTATGGTATCTAAAAGGAAATGAATTGTCTTCAGTTTCTTATACAAATGTATATTATGATGGAAGAATTCACGAATGAAGAAGTATAAGTGGAGAAACTTTCTATTTGGGTGAGTGTCTGATATCCTGGTTAATAAAGAAACAATTATCAATATCACTATCTACAAGATAAGAAGAATACATTGTCCCAACAACATGTTGTACTCAGGTCCTCTGGATGAAACTAAATTTGAAGGATATACAGTTGGACTATGATGATACCATTATGATACTTTGTGATAACACCGATGCTATTAGTATCTCAAATAATCATGTGATTCATTCCAAGATGAAATACGTCCTCATCAAGTATCATTTTCTATGGGAATGAGCTACAAAGAAGAACATAAAGCTAGAGTACATTGGGACAAAAGAGCATATTGAAAACATATTCACTAAACCTCTTCCAAGGGAGAATTTTGAGTATATTTGATAGATACTTGGAGTAGTTTCTACCCCGAAGTGAAGATCACCGCACAAATTTGAAGGATATATAGTTGGACTATGATGATCCCATTCTGATACTTTGTGATAATACCAGTGATATTAGTATCTCAAAGAATTATGTGATTCATTCCAAGATGAAATATGTTCTGATAAAGTATCACTTTCTATAGGAACAAGCTACAGAGAAGAACATCAAGCTAGAGTACATTGGGACAAAAGAGAGATTGCAAACATCTTCACTAAACCTCTTCCGAGGGATACTTTTGAGTATCTTCGACAAAGACTTGGAGTAGTTTCTACCCCATAGTGAAAATCACCATGTCAAGCACAACAAGACAGGGGAGATAATAAGCAAATATGACACGTCATGAATACTTGGTGTCAATAATTTTTGAATGACTTTCATTTATGTTAGTGACTTACAGGAGGAAGCACCATGAAGAGAAAAAGTCAACAGAATGATCTGAAGCTTGTAAATAGGGGGAGAAGCCCCAAGGAGAGTACAAATAGGGGGGTATCACAAGGAGAGTATAGATAAAGGGATTATCCCCGAGAAGAGTGCATATAGGGGGAGAATCCCCAAGGAGAGTTCAGATAGGGAGAGAATCCCCAAGGAAAGTTACCCTTTTCTATTTATGTCAAATAGGGAGAGAACAAGAATATGTAGAGAAACTAACAGAAATATCATAGGTAAAAATAAAGAGGAAGCGATGTGTTGAGGATTAAAAACGTCAATGAATTTTTGCTCGCAAAGTGTTTCTAAATCCTATTATTATAAAAGTTAAATATTACTAGTAGGTGGGACCTCCCTTGCATATTGGAGATCAGGTATGTTCATATGTGATGTGATGATGTTCGACATGGATCACATGGTTTGATGAGATCCTTTGTTATTGGCTATGGTTTGAGCTTATGAAATGCTTGTTCCTTATGTTACTACGACCTATGCTATTCATTGGTATCATTGCTATATGTTCTTATTGCACCTTCGCAACAAATGTGTTAGTGAAAATACATAAAAGGTAGTTTGGAGAAAAGAAAAAATACTATAACAAATGCCAAAGAAGAGGGATCTAGTTCTGCAATTTTACTATACCACATGCAAACAACTGAAAAGGAATGAAAGAAATGCAACAAATGAAAAAGGAAGAATTTGAGTTATGTTATACTATATGCATTAAATATTTAAATGATTATGATAAAATCCTAGCTAGCAAGTAATAGTTATGTGATTTGATTGAGTTATATGGTTAATATGAATATGGTATGAAATGTTGGTGGAGCATTTGGCAAGGTAATAGATGCTAATGGTTATGCAAATTGTTGAATTATATGGAACTTGATTGAGTTATGTTATGGCATAAGTTAGAAATGTGATATGGCCACACTGTTGGTTTTAATGGGTGATGGTTTCGATATATGGTTGATTAATGGTGTCGATGGAAAGCTCGCTGGCATGTATAAAGGAATTAATGCAATGTGAATGGAGGTGATGTGCATTTACTGCATGTCACCTTTTCTCCTTCGTTGGATGCCACCCTAATCGGGGTATTGTTCAATTTTGTTCCTGGGGTTATGCTACGACTTCCTAGCAGAGAAGAACCACTCAGCCAACTCACGTTTTAAGGTGTTTTCTTAACAGGTATGTCTTTTCTTGGCCATTCATGAGTCTGCTCTAGTTATGAAATGATTAATGGCTCAGGTGTATCGATTTGTGTTTCCTTAAGCATTGCAAATGTGTAAATTTGTGTTCTGGGAATGAAGCATTGATGGTTCTTTTTTTAATAGTCTTGAATTAATAGAATTTGTTGATCATATAGGCTATCCTTGCTGGTTTGGTTGGAGGTTTTATGTTTGGTCTTGGGTTGGCTGTCTGTCCTCACATGTTCGCATCACTTGTCCAATCTCTGTATTCTATGTCACTGTGTTTTGTTAACTGGCGCATTAGTTGTTTCCACCACTAAGGGGTCATGTAATGGGTTATTTTGTTAATTTCTCAGTCCCGTATTCACTTCCACATTGTGGTTGTTCATTGGAGAACCATGAGGGTTATACCCTGCATGTGTTAAGAATCGTTACTGGCCAAGTTGGTTCTTTCTCCTCTATTAAAGCCCCCTATCATAGATTGGTTACCTGTCCATGAATGCGTTGTGGTTCTTCCTGTGTGTGCACCATTGGCCTCAGAGTTGTCACCATTACGAGATAGTCATGCTGGTTTAACATCTATTTATTGCCACTGTTGTAACAATGGTAAACCATGCATTGTTAATTGCATAATTCAATACACACAGTTGCTATCCTTATGGTTAATAACTCAATATTGTTAATTGAGAGGGTCGTTGCCCTGATTCGAATTGACGAGTGATATGTGCGGTTGCCTCAACTTGCTAGGTCGATTGATTTTTACGACAGTGGTGAATTGGCTTGTTGATACACAGTCACTGGTATTTTTTCACTAAGGATTATTTGGATGTTTAGAGGGAATTGGTTAGAAATTCTTGAGGTTTCTCATGCATACCGTGTTGTGTGTGTGGTGTTTCTACACAATGAAATAATGGTCATTTTAATTGTTAATTCCTTCTAGGGCCGAATGGTTATTGCAACCAGGAACATTGTATGAACTACATCCAATGCATGCTTATGATTGTTTGATTGTATAAGATGAGTTTTACACAACATTGTGATTACAATTTGATTAAATCGAAGCAATATTGTATTAGATTGTTGTCTCAACACAATGTGTTGAGTTTTTAATGTGACTGTGTGTTTTGTTTTGTTAAATGGAGATGTTGCATCGTAGTTTTTTGGTGGCTGCACACTGTGTAAAACATGAATAGATTGGGTTTCACACTCAGGGATACCCACAGAGTTTTTTTTTGTTCCAACCTGATCATTTGTTGGGATATACATGTTGTTGATACCACGTCATGTTTGATGGATGGCCCATCTTTTTAGAGTCACATGGAATTGGGCTTATACAATGACATAATTACACTCGCATGATTGAATTATTTTGTGCATAGCTTGTGTTGGAATGGTGGTTGTTATCTGTCTGTTTAAATCAGGTTTTGCAATTTTATCTAGATTATTGGGTTGAATGCCCCTATATATGTTTAATGAATATCATTGCATTTAAATGACAGGCCCGATTGTAGTGATAGTGTGAATTCATTGTTAATTTTGGAAACATGACCTTGAGTATATTTTTTGATTGAAGTAATGTATGGGCAGTGGTCGATTTTGATGGTTAACAGAGTGGAATGCATACTATCTTGTGATGGCACTGTATTGGATATTTGATTATGAACAATGATCTAGTAAATACACAATAATTGTTATTTGGTCACAATGATTGTTGGTTGGTGCATGTCTTTTCGCAGAATGTTTTCTGGATCACTTAATTAATTTCATGAATGACAATCGTTCTTCTTCCCTTATATTATTTCATTTTCTGCTAATTACAAATACCATCACCTTCCCATATTAATTTTTTCACTCCCTTTTCTGAGATTGATTACAGTCAAGAAACTTTTGGTGTTAAGACAGTTGAAAGTGGTGGTGTCTTGTTTGGATTACATTGATGTTTTATTGGTTTGCTTCATAGTTGATTGTTGTTTTCATTGAGAAGTAACCATTTTTATTTCCCCCTCATTATATCATGTTTCTCTCAATAAAAACCCCTTGTATATCCCAGAACCCTTTTCACCCCCTACTCATTGATAGAAAATAACACAATTTGTATGGATTGGATTGCATGAGTCTGATACATCACTGAGCCAAATCTATTTCATATTTTTAAGAGTTGTCATGTATGGTTATTTAAAAGAATATTTTCTAATCAATCTTGCATGCATGAATGATTTGTTTCAGGCAAGGTAGCCATGGCCAAGGAAATAGAGGTAGAGGTAATTAGAATCAAGGCCCAAGAAGGGCCAGGTTCTCCATACATTTTGATGTTCATTCACAAGAGCTTGGCCAATTGTTTCATGCCAATTTTTTTAATTGGATTGTGCAGGGAGTAGTCCAACCTAGGCATGAAAGGCATCCTTTCCAAGTCCCGCAAGCTAAGATATCCCTGTACCTCCTCATGTCTCATTTCAACTTGAGGTTCCTGAAAATGATGGATGGTAGGAGATTGTCCACCCGACAATCTCCGAACATCGTGGTTGGACCAACTTGTCATTTCCTGCTCCTCTCCCTATTAATCCCATTGTCCAAGATGCCCCTGACCATTTGCCAGTGAAATCCTCCGATTCTAGAAAGAGATTGCAAACTGAGGCCCACCATTTCCTTGATAAAGGAAAAACCACTGCTGCCCCTTCCTCACCCTCCAATGGCTCTGACAAATCCATGTCTTCCTGGATGAATTTGAGGGACGATTTTTCCCATGTGATGAATGAGATTAGGCCTAAAGTATATGCATAACCAAAGGAAAATTCAAGAAAATCAAGAGGGGACAACAACAATCAAGGAAGGGTTGCATCACAAACTGGGAAATATGGCTTTTGAGTTTTTATTTTTATCCATTGTTGATGACTATTGACTTAAGGAAATTTTGGACAACATGTTTTATTTTGGATATATGAATAATATTTTTGAAAATGATTTCAAATTTCATGAACTAAATTTGCCAAAAGTGAATATGTTGATGGGAGACACAAGGAGGTGTGTTTTACTTAACTAATGGTTATGTTATGATTGCTATCATTGTTATGAACTAAATGGGGTCACAAGGGGTCCCACCTACTAGTTATTATTTATTTATAACCCTTATTATAATTAATACTCTTCCCCCTAACTAAAGTTAGTTGAGTCTTTTAATTAACTTAACTAATTAGTTGTCTCAACTACTTCAACCAATTCTAATTTGTTTAAAAGAAAAAGGAAAGGTAGGAACAAGAAGAGAATAGAAGCAGAAACATACTAAAGTTTTCTCTTTCAGTTTATGCTGAGCTAGTTCAGTTTTCATTCATTCATTATTCATCACAAGACTAATTCTCTTTTATGATAGCAAGGTCTTATTGTAGACAACAATATTTAGGGATGAATCACATCATTCAAGAACTTGTTTTTTTTAGAGTTGTTGATCTATCTTTGATATTCTATGTAGACTTGTCTGTTTTTTAATTAATTTTCATGACTGACAAAGGCTATTGTGCAGAGTCGAGTGGGCAACAATCTGTCGCAAGTTGATCCATCTTTTAAAGTTCAGTTTTGATTTTCTATCAGTGGTATTTTTGTATGTTCCATCGGGGATGTCTAAGTTTGACTTTGGTCCAAAATTTATGCATGAGATTTTGTAAACAAAATGACTCTTTGGTGAATTTGAATGAAATAAAGGATTTCTTTATGTCTCATCTATCTTGATTATCATCTTGATGACTTTACTTCTATATTTACATTTATTTCAACAACTGATATGTTCAAAAAATTACATAAAAAGTACAAGAATCCTTTTGTTGATAAAAGACTAGCCTAAGCACCTATAATTAATACTTGTGGGTTATGATGCTATTTTTGTTGGCTATAAACATAGGGTGATTTTCCCGTCTATTTTTATTTAGCCAAGAAGAATTTGAAAATTGAGTAAGATCATTTCATATCTTTTCCTCAAGATTTATTTGGCGACCATACTGGGGAGATCTTCGATATCTCTCTGGCTAATTTTTATGCTTGATTATCATCGATACATCTTTCTTTTATGAAATTGATTCTTTGACTGTTTTACTATTAATGATTATTCCTGTTGTGAAACCCAATCTGGAGCCTAGTCTCCAAGGCCAGACCAACATTGCTTTGAACTTGTATCATACTATTTTAGACATTGCCAGGACCCATACTGAGCTTAACCATTCTTGGGTAGCAATTGAACGAGATATTAGTGTTCAAGAACAATTGGAAGCTAGACGTAGAAAGTCTAGAAATTGGCAGTAACCTTCTATTTCCTCAGTTTTGGATTTTATTTCATGTCCTTAAATTCTTGTGTTTCTAGAAGAAGGAGAGGCTTGTCACATGAAATCAATCCTATTACTGAAATAGGAAGGATAAACATTGTGTTATCTTCCCAACAAAGTTCTCTAAGGAGAAATTTATCCAATTCATCTGGTTCGTCTTTCTTTCCCTCACCTATCATCCACAAGATGGAATTTAGTGGTGGCTGTAGTGGCACTGGAACTGCTCCATATTCTCAATATTCATCATCATCAATGATTGGTAGCTTATATAGCCACCATATCCTTGTCCAATCTATGACCAACCCCACCAAATTTATCAAAAAGTATGGGCTTTTTCAGTTCGAAGAAGACGCCACAAGCACACCGTGGCATGTGTCTTCTCCTATTAACTTAGCATATTCTACTCATCCAATTCCAAAATTTAAGGAACACTTGCCTAAGTTTTCGGTGAATAACACTGTCAGTACCAATGAACACCTGGTGGAATTTTCTAATGCTTCTCATAACATAGGGGCCAACGAAAATGACACCTGCATGTGCTTGTTCGTCAAATCTTTGGAAGGAAATGATGAGACCGACTTCTTTGACCTTCCTCCTAAGATTCTATCTAATCGAGAGGATTTGATCTATTGGTTCTGATTCACTTATGGGAAATCCAAAATCCCTGTCGAGAAGTTAAGGTAATACAATAATGTCACTTATAAATATGGTGAGACCATCAAGTCTTTCAACTTGCGTTTCACCAAGTTGTACAATCAAATCCCTGAAATTATCTGCCCTCAGAACCAAGCCTCTTTGATGCATTACTAAAATGCATTGCCTTCTCTCTACCATCATAGGCTAGAGGAAAAGGCCATTGATAATCTCGGTTCTGCTCTGCATACTTGTTCAGATTATGAAGAACAACTTGAAAGAACTACTCTTCCCTAGGGAGAATCAGTTAGACAGACATGCATGTCCTGCCTCTTGCAGCTAGTACAAGATATGACAATTACATGATAGCATTTGAGTGGAAGGGTATTGTTTCCCCTCTTACCCCTGGAGATTCATCCTCTTCTTCACCCCTTTTAGAAATCCGGTTGAAAGCAATTTTCAACCTAAGTCTATCCTGCCTTGGAGTTGGTGTAACATTTGTGAGGAAAACCATGAAGAAACCACATGTGAGGTAAATAAGAGTGCCAGAGATAAGATATTTGGTAAAATACTAGAATCCTCTATCGTTGTCCTAGATTTTGCAAAGCCAGAAGATGTTATGGTAATCAATACTAGGAACAAGGCCTATGCTCCCAAGGGAAAATTTGACCCTCCTCGCAGTTCTTCTAGCCCAGGATCGTCCTCAACTACTACTATGCTCTAGGTTCCTAAGGCTCCTAAGAGTCAAAGAATCACTCCCCCTCTTCCCTCTTCCAAATACAATATCTTGAATCAATTAGCCAACAACAAAGCAGATGCAAACATCCTAGACATGGTTGTTGTCCCTGAACAACAGATGCATCTGAAACAATTCATGGAAGGAAAAGCTTCCGATGCAGCCAATCTTTTCGAAGAGGTAGATGAAGAGGATTCTTCTGTAAATAAAGTAGGTGTACATAACTTTAGATACCCTATAAAAAAAAACCTTTTATATTTTTGTAAAGATCATAGATAAGATTAGCCATTGTTTCCTCTTTGATGGTGGTTCGGGCCCAAGTGTGATGTCGAAGGTTATTATGGAAGATATAGGCTTGTCTTGTACAAATGAAAATGACAAAAGCATGCTCTCCTATAATAGTCTACAACAAACCACCATAGGCAAGATTAAAGATGTAACCTTGGTTTTATGTGCTCATCCCGAGATAAGGACAACCCTCAGCATTTAGGTGATTGATATGCATGTAAGAAATTACTCAATTATATTGGGGAGATATTGGCAAGACCTAACAGGTGGATACCTCTCACTCGATGGGACACATTTATCCATTCCTCATAATGGTAAGAACATTATAGTCCTTAGAGAAGGAAGAATTTTACCCTACATAGAGAATGTTCCACATTCTAGTGTAAACTATATCGAAGAAGACCTAGGAGTGTATTCCATATTTGATGAAGAGGATAATATTGCTTTGAAAATAATTGATTTATAAGATGATATGTGGCATATGCACTTTGATGGTTCATGCTCTAGTGAAGGTAATGGGGCTGGCGTTATCTTGGTTTCTCCTGTAGGGAAAATTCATAACCCGTCTTATAGGTTAGAGTTTGCTTGTTCAAACAATGTCACTGAATTCAAAGCTCTATTATTAGGCATTGAGAATGCCCTTAATCTTGGTTGTGTTCACCTTTCAGTTTTAAGAAATTCTAAGCTTGTTGTGAACCTGATATGTAAGATATGATTTCCTTGAAACTGTTGATACTGAGAAGGGGGTGAATCAGTATCCAGTACAATTTAAAAACCTTTTTCAAATTGTACTTAAACCATTCAATTATATCCAATGAGAAATGAATAATAGTATAAGAGTTACACCAATACACCACAATACACCATTCACAATATATGAGAAATAATCAATAGTTTTTGTTCAAGGGAAGTAATGACTTCCAAAGGTAGCTACATCTTCCAAATGTAAAGGGAGGGATAAAAATCCAAGAGGAAGATACAATCCTCCAATATCAAGAGATATTTGAACTCTCTATCCTTGCCCCTTCCTTCCACCCAAGAATATATGAGAGATAATAAAACTTTATTCAATTCTGGTCTGTTCAGAAGACCCAACCTGTACAGCATTCCCCGCGCTCAATATTTAACATATGATTCTGAAACTCGCACACAAGAAAATATAGTCCGTACTCTTTCCAATGGAAGTTGTCCCACTACATTTGGAGTCTGTATGAAAACGTTATGATTGTTTTACCTGGAACACCTGTTTATTGACTAGTTTCAGGACTGGTCACAAACCCTATATTCCACAGAGTGTATCTCCATAATTATAGTGAATCAAGAGCTGAGATTTTTACCAGAGGTACCTTGATATGTCTTCTCAATACCATAGAAATGTCACCATATGAATCTTTCTATAAAAAAAGTTATAGTAAAAATGGAAAGATGACCTGAAAATAACATACCTTAGAACACATCACCAAAATACTTCATCCTCCCTTGAAATCCAGCCTTCTTTTACTTCTTCTTCCCTAAGAAATTCGACTTGTATAAAATGAATGTATAATGATATTTATTTATACCATTTATTTCAATTCCTTTTAACATTAGGGCCGACCTGACACTTTCTTATTTTGTAATTATTTTCTTTAATTATTTTCAGGGCCTACATGTACTTCCTTTTTCAATTCACTTTGTCATCTTCAAAAAATCATTTCTGCTCAACCATGAGGATCCATGTGACGTGCCACATACCACCGGAAACAACATGATGTATACTATACATCCATGGATGTTGTATCTGCATGTGCATTTTACTTCATGTCCAAATACCTTCATCAATCTTGCGGTCCAAAACCCATGACTAGGTTTGACATCAATGACAACAACCAATCTTCCAACAATCTCCCCCTTTGTCATTGATGGAAACACTCATGCTCCCCCTATCATCATGATCCCAATTTCTCTCC
>ML777849.1:122129-158449 GCA_009831015.1 Picea engelmannii | reverse complement strand
ACTAGTTTCAGGACTGGTCACAAACCCTATATTCCACAGAGTGTATCTCCATAATTATAGAGAATCAAGAGCTGAAATTTTTACCAGAGGTACCTTGATATGTCTTCTCAATACCATAGAGATTTCACCATCTGAATCGTTCTAGAAAAAAAGTTATAGCAAAATGGTAAGATGACCTAAAAATAACATACCTTAGAACACATTACCAAAAGACTTCATCCTCCCTTGAAATCCGGCCTTCTTTTACTTCCTTTTCCCTAAGAAATTAGACTTGTATCAAATGAATGTATAATGATATTTATTTATACCATTTATGTCAATTCCTTTTAACATTAGGGCCGACCTGACACTTTCTTATTTTGTAATTATTTTCTTTAATTATTTTCAGGGCCTACATGTACTTCCTTTTTCAATTCACTTTGTCATCTTCAAAAATTCATTTTTCCTCAACCATGAGGATCCATGTGACGTGACACATACCACCGGAAACAACATGATGTATACTATCCATCCATGGATGTTGTATTTACATGTGCATTTTCCTTCATGTCCAAATACCTTCATCAATCTTGCGGTCCAAAAACCATGACTAGGGTTGACATCAATGACAACAACCAATCTTCCAACAGCAACAAGATGATGGAACGATACTCCCAAATAGTCTCGGCACTTGTCTCAAACCTTATATCTTTCAACATCACTCATGTTAATAAGGAGTTGAATTCAATGACTGATCGGTTAGCTGTCTTTGCAGCCTCTCCTAATCAACAAATTTTTCCGCACATGATTGATTGTTCTTTTTAATCTCTACATCGTCCATGTATTCCTGAAAATGAAGGCTCTTGGAAGGCCATCCCTCGTGAGAGTTTTCATGTATTCCTGAGGGATTGAATCCTCTTGAGATTTCGTTTTAATTGAGTGTTTTAGGCAATAAAGAAAAATAGAAGGAAGAGGAGTTACGAAAGAAGGTGGTTGAAAGCATCCTCCTGGACATTAGGACACTTGAATCTTCAAAAAATGTTAAAATAAATATCCAATGTTCTGATAAAGAAGAGATGGGGTCCACCGGGCTACTCAGAGAGTATCAAAAGGTTTTTTCTTGGTCTTATGAGGATATTTGTGGTTTTGATCCTTGTCTTGTTCAACATATTATGAAAATAGATAGGAAAAAACAAGAACTTGTTAACTCTGCACTGGAAACACCCTTTCCAAGGGAGTTGATATGTTTCCTAAGGGCTGGAATGATTTTTTTTGGTCCACCCTGAATGGGTTTCAAATTGGGAACTGACCTCGAGGAACACTAATAATATTAAAACCTGTATTAGTCTTCGAAATTTCAAGCAAACAATTATGAGAAATCCCTTCCCTCCTCTCAATATAGAAATGGTTTTGCAACAGGTTGTAGAGTCACAATTAGTGCCCTTACTTGACAGTTTGTTTGGTTACAAGAGAATCAAAGTAAAAGGGGAAAATGTTCACAAAACCACTTTTATTACTAATTGTGATATTATTCCTTACAAATCCCTGCCTTCTGGCTTATTTGATGCAAGTACCACGTTTAAAATGCCTATACACACAACTTTCAGTGAATTGGTCAGTCTCCCTGCTTATCTTGATGATTTAATCATGTGCGTCAAAGGGATGATAATTACATCATAATTTCAAGTGTTGGGTCCTTTCAAAATTAATTTTGTCTTGTACATTGACTCATACATTTTAAGGAAATTACAGAGACAATTGTTTTCCTGCAACACTAACAGTCCTCGCTTGAAGTATTGCGAGGGTCCAGCATGAAAAGTTCTAATGCTGATTGGATTTTTGTATAATAGTAGCCTAACTCTGCTTTCAATTTTTGTGCTTCTTTTCTATGCTTATAGTACTTTGATTTATGCCTTTTGAGTTAAGTTTTCTTTCCTTTCTGCGTTCACTTATGTCTTTTATTGCTATTGTGTTAGTTTATGAAACTTTACTTCCGTCATGATTTTGTTTCCTATTATCTTTGGTTTCTTTGGTCAAATAGGATGTTGGATCAACTCTTCCACAGTGACACTCCTGCAAAGCATTGTTAGCAAATAAAAATCAAGCTTACATAGCTGTTATGATGTCTCCTCTGAAGGGCCCTGGAAATTGTTATATATTTCCATTGTTGTCTTATAAAGGATTGGTTATTTCGCACTTCTTCTTACCATTTATTCATCCATTGAGATTTTAAGAGCAATTCTAAAAGTTAGAGAGCAAATTTTGGTCGAATGATTATGCATACAATGGTAAAAATCCCTCATACTTAACAATTTTCATGAATTATTCCCAAATTCCCAAACATATTTCCATTAAATCCACTCACTTCCCCCTGTTGCATAAAATTCCTGGTCATACCTTCAGACCTGCTATTTTTGGTCCACAAAACCATGAGTTCTGAGTTCTAAATCTGTTGAAAACAAATTTCCCTGTGGAGTCGCCATTTTGTTGAAGATTAAAAACGTCAACGAAGTTTCACTTGCAAAGTGTTTCTAAAGCCTATTATTATATAAGTTAAATAATACTAGTAGGTGGGACCCCCCTTGTAGATTGGAGATCAGGTTTGTTCATATGTGATGTGGTGATGATGTTCGACATGGCTCACATGGTTTGATGAGATCCTTTTTTATTGGCTATGGTTTTAGCTTATGAAGTGTTGGTTCCTTATGTTACTATGGCCTACGCTATTCCTTGATATCATTGCTATTTGTTCTTATTTCACCTGCACAACAAACATGTTAGTGAAAATACATAAAAGGAAGTTTGGAGAAAAGAAAAAATACTATAACAAATGAAAAGGAAGAGGGATCTAGTTCTGCAATTTTACTATACCAAATGCAAACAATTTGAAAGAAATGAAAGCAATGCAACAAATTCAAAAGGAAGAATTTGAGTTATGCTATACTATATGCATGAAATATTTAAATGATTGAGTTATATGGTTAATATGCATATGGTATGAAATGTTGGTGGTGCATTTGGCAAGGTAATAGATACTTATGGTTATGTGAATTGTTGAATTATATGGATCTTGGTTGGATTATGTTATGGCATAAGTTAGAAATGTGATATGGCCATGTTGTTGGTTTTAATGGGTGATGGTTTCGATACATGGTTGATTAATGGTGTCAATGGAAAGCTCGCTGGCATGTACTAAGGAATTAATGCACTGTGAATGGAGGCGACACACATTTACTGCACATCACCTTTTCTCCTTCGCTGGCCTCCACCCTAATCAGGCTATTGCTCAATTTCATTGTTGGGGTTATGCTCTGACTTCCTAGCAGAGAAGAACCACTCAGCCAACTCACGTTTTAAGGTGTTTTCTTAACAAGTATGTCTTTTTTTGGCCATTCATGAGTCTTCTCTAGTTATGAAATGATTAATGGCTCGAGTTTATTACTTTGTGTTTCCTTAAGCATTGGAACTGTGTAAATTTGTGTTCATGGAATGAAGCGTTGACGATTCTTTTTGAAATGCTCTTGAATTCATAGAAGTTGTTGATCATCCGGGGTATCCTTGCTGGTTTGGTTGGTGGGTTTTTGTTTGTTCTTGGGTCAGCTGGCTGTCCTCACGTGTTCGCATCACTTGTCTAGTCTATGGATTTTATGGGTTTGATTTTTGGAGACACTCTGCCTCACTGTGTTTTTTTCACTGGAGCATTAGTTTTTTCCACCACCAAGAGGTCGTGCAATGGGTTATTTTGTGAATTTCTCGACCCTGTCTTCACTTCATCATTGTGGTTGTTGGCTGGAGAACCATGAGGGTTATACCCTATGTCTGTTAATAATTGTTACTGGCGGAGTTGGATTCTTTCTCCTCTATTATATCCACCTGTCATAGATTTTTTACCTATCCATGAATGAGTCGTGGTTCTTCCTGTGTGTGCACCATTAGACTAAGATTTGTCACATCTAGTTACTTCCAATGTTATAACAATGGTAAATGCTGCATTGTTAATTACATAATTCAATACACACAGTCCCTCTCCTTATGGTTAATAACTCAATATTGTTAATTGAGAGGGTTTCTTCCCCGATTCAAATTGATGCGTGATAGGCATGGTTTCCACAATTTACTAGGTCATTTGATTTTTACGACAGTGGTGAATTGGTTGGTTGATACACAATCACTGGTGTTTTTTCACTAAGGATTATTTGGATGGCTAGTGGTTACAAATGCTTGATGTTTCCGAAACATACCGCATTGTGTGTGTGGTGTTTCTACACAATGAAATAATGGTCATTGTAACTATTAGTTCCTTCTGGGGATGAATGGTTATTGCAACTAGGAAGACTATATGAACTACATCCAGTGCATGCTTATGATTGTCTGATTGTAGAAGCTGAGTTGTACAAAACATAGTTATTATAGTTTGATTAAATCAAAGCAATATTGTATTAGATTGCTATCTTAGCACGATGGGTTCAGTTTTTACTGTGACTATGTGTTTGCTTTTGTTAAATGGAGATGTTGCATCATAGTGTTTTGGTGGTTGCACACTGTGTAAAACATGAATAGATTGGGTTTCACACTCAGGGATACCCACATAGTTTTTTTTTTGTTGCAACCCAATCATTTGTTGGGACAGGCATATTGTTGATACCATGTCATGTTGGATGGATGACCCATATTTTTAGAGTCACGTGGAATTGGGCTTATACAATGACATACTTACACTCACATGATTGAATTATTCTGTGCATAGCTTGTGTTAGAATGGTGGTCATTATCTGTCTGTTTAAATCCCATTTTGCAATTTTATCTTGATTATTCTGTTGAATGCCCCTATATATGTTTAAAGAATATCAATGTGTTTAAATGACAGGCCCAATTGCAGTGATAGTGTGAATTCATTATTAATTTTGGAAACATGACTTTGAGTATATTTGTTGATTGAAGTAATGTATGGGTTGTGGTCGATTTTGATGGTTAATAGAGTGGAACACATACTATCTTGTGATGGAACTATATTGGATATTTGATTATGAACAGTGAGCTAGTTAAATACACAGTAATTGTTATTTGGTCACATTGATTGTTTGTTGGTGCATCTCTTTTCGCAGAATGTTTTATGGATCACTTAATTAATTTCATGAATAATAATCGTTCTTCTTCCCTTCGATTATTTCATTTTTTTCTAATTACAAATCCCATCACCTTGCCATATTCATTTTTTCACTCCCTATTCTAAGATTGATTACAGTAAAGAAAATTTAGGTGTTACGATAGTTGAAAGTTGTAGTGTCTTGTGTGGATTACAATGATGTTTTATTGGTTTGCTTCGCAGTTGATTGTTGTTTTCATTGAGTAGTAACTAATTTTATTTACCCCTCATTATATCATGTTTCACTCAATACAAACCCCTCGCATATCCTAAAACCCTTTTCACCCCCTGCTCATTGATAGACAGTAAAACAATTTGTATGGATTGGATTGCATGAGTCTGATACATCGCTGAGCCAAATATATTTCATATTTTTAAGAGTTTTCGTGTATCTTTATTTAAACTAATATTTGATAATCAATCATGCATGCAGGAATGTTTTTTTTTAGTTGAGGTAGCCATGGCTGAGGAAACAGAGGTAGAGGTAATTGGAACCGAGGCCCAAGAAGGCACAGGTTCTCCATATATTTTGATGTTGTTTTTTTTTGTAACTAGGGGAATCGGTAACAACAGAAGTATCATCCTCCTGTGGCACGGGGTCGAATCCTGTCGGCTACCTTATAACCCCTAGGGATAAATGCATAGCCCACAAGCATGCCCTTCGAGTAAATCGATGTGAGAATCGACCTTGAGACCTCTTTTTACATATTTCCTTCCATTTACACGACACTTTCCAATCGGTCTACACCCCTGTGGGACATATATTTTGATGTTGATTCACAAGAGTTTGGCCAATTGTTTCATGCTAGATTTTTCAATTGGATTGGGTAGGGAGTAGTCCAACCTAGGCTGGAAATGCCTCCTTTCCAAGTCCCTCAATCCCTGGTATCCATGTACCTCCTCATGTCCCATTGCAACTCGAGGTTCCTGAAAATGATGGATGGAAGGAGATTGTCCACTTGACGGTCTCTATACATCGTGGCTGGCCCAACTTGTCCTTGCCTACTCCTCCACCTATTAACCCCATTGTCTAATATTCCCCTGACTACTCGCCAATGACATCCTCCCATGCTATCAAGAGATTGAAAACTGAGGCCCACCATGCCCTTGATAAAGGAAAAGCCACTGTTGCCCCTTCCTCACCCTTCAATGGCTCTGACAAATACCTGTCTTCTCGGATGCATTTGAGGGACGATTGTTCCCACGTGATTAGTGATATTATGCCTAAAGTCTCTACACAACCAAAGGAAAATTCAAGAAAATCAAGAGGGGACAACAACAATCAAGGAAGGGTTGCATCGCAGACTGGGAAATATGACTTTTGAGTTTTAATTTTTATCCATTGTTGATGACTATTGACTTTAGAAAATTTTGGACAACACGTTTTATTTTGGATATATGAGTAATATTTTTGAAAATTATTTCAAATTTCATGAGATAAATTTGCCAAAAGTGAATATGTTGATGCGAGACACAAGGAGGTGTGTTTTACTTAACTAGTCATTATGTTATGATTGTTATGAACTAAAGGGAGTCACAAGGGGTCCCACCTACTAGCTATTATTTATTTATAACCCTTATTATAATTTTCACTCTTCCCCCTAACTAAAGTTATTTGAGTCTTTTAATTAACTTAACTAATGAGTTGGTTCAACTACTTCAACCAATTCTAATTTGTTTAAAAGAAAAAGGAAAGGGAGGAACAAGAAGAGGATAGAAGCAGAAGCATACTAAGGTTTTCTCTTTCAGTTTATGTTGAGATAGTTTAGTTTTCATTCATTCATTATAAATCACAAGCCTAATTCTCTTGTATCATAGCATGGTCTTATTGTATACAACAATATTCAGGACTGAATCACATCATTTTGACACTTGTATTTTTCAGAGGTTTTGATCTATATTTTATAGTCTGTGTAGACTTTTCTATTTGTAAATTAATTTTCATGACTGACAAAGGCTATTGTGCAGATTTGAGTGGGAAACAATCTGTGGGAAGTTGATCCATCTTTTAGAGTTCAATTTTGGTTTTCTGTGAGAGGTCCTTTTGTATGTCCCATCGGGGATGTCTAAGTTTGACTTTGGTCCAAAATTTCTACATGAGATTTTTTAAAGAAAATGACTCTTTGGTGAATTTGAATGAAATAAAGTATTTATTTATGTCTCATCTATCTTGATTATCATCTTGGTGACTTTACTTCTATCTTTAAATTTATTTCAGCAATTGATATGTTCATAAAATTACATAAAAAATAAATTTCTAGCAAGCCTTTTGTTGATAAAAGACTAGACTAAGCACCTGTAATTAATACTTGTGGGTTAGGATGTTTTTTTTGTTGGCTATAAACATAGGGTGATATTCCTGTCTATTTTTCTTTAGCCAAGGAGAATCTGAAAATTCTTGAGTAAGATCATTTCATATATTTTCCTCAACATGATGGTCACAAGGGGAGAATAAACATGAAAATATGTGTTGCCATTCCTTTAGTGTTGAGGTATTTCATCATAGTGTTTACATCAATGGAAAAAGGGGATATTGTTGAAAAATTTGTTGTAATTGATGTCAACCCTTGAAGAACTCATGAAGCCCCAAAGTTATGGTTATGGAATCTGTAGTTGATCGAGGAAAAAGGAAATGAAGGACAATGCAAATACATGTAACTCATTTATGGATAGACAAAATTTGTCATGTTTTTTACAATGGTATGCAATACACCATGTGGTTCCTCACGGTTGAGGATATATGGACTTGTAAAGTTACAGGACCCTGAAGAATGATCTAGAACCACCTATAAGGTCAACAAGAAGTTAGAGGTCATTTAATAAGGGTAAAGAATTTGCAACAAGAATTAAATTAAGGATAAAATGGTTGCAACAAGAGAGTGTGGGTTATCCCTAAAATAAGGAAAATGTCTAAAATAGTTACAAGCTAGACCCTAAAGGAAGTCACTTGAAAAGTATAAATAAGACTTCAAGAGGCTCTGATTAACACCTATTGAGCACATTGAATATCTATGTTGTAAATTTTTATGGGCAGGTACTATTGAGAGAGATGACATAGTAAGTGTGAGGAAGTGAAGTTCAACGAATAAAGAAGCTACATGAGTCGAAGGGACGAAGTTGAGCTTACTTTTCTAGGTTTTTCTTGAGGCTATCCGTGAGTTAGAGTGAAGGAAGAGCATGGAAATTTGAGAGTTGCATTGCAGGAAGAGTGCAAACATCCACAAGGTTCAGTGAAGGAAAGTACATATGCACAAAGAAACAAAGAAATCCATTATTTTCATAGGAATTAGGGTGCGAACATCCATGAGAAATAGTGGGATAAAGCATGGACATCCACAAGCTTGCAGAGCACAAGCCGCAAATATTTTGAGGAAAATTGAAACTCAGAAGATCAAATCCATCAGCTCAACTAAATTTTGAAAGGTATGGTTTACTGTGTATGTTAGGGTGTATATTCTACAATAGTCCAACAAAAAAATGTCATCATAGGTCATGAGTATTTGATTTTGAATACATTCTTGTGGTTCTTGGTATGAGGGTTTGAGGCATAAAGTTTGAGTGGTAGAAGTTTATGAAGTATAAAAACAATAATAGGTTGTGGAAGTGATAGTGATAGATCGATAACATGTTGATTGATTTAGTTGTAGTGACAACTTGTATACATTTATATTTTTGGGTGGTTGGATGGGGCAAGGAAAGGGGGTTGTAGCCTCCTTCTGGTTGGTGTTGGAGAATTTGGGAGTTGGATCTTCCTTAAGGTTGGAGCCTAAGAACTAGGTGGTTGGTCCCTCCTTTTAGTTGTATCTAGAAAATAATGAAGTTGTTTCTTCCTATGAATGTATTTCTTTTGACATATAAGAAAATCAATCTGTGGTTTTCTCCTGAATTGGTTTTCCACGTAAGTTTATGGTGTATTGTGTATTTGTGGTTGCTTATTGTTCATGATTTATTTATACTACTGATGATACATTAAATGCTAATGTTAAACTATTGAATACTGCTTATAAAGTTAAACAATACACATTGTGGTTAAAAGTGGTAATAAAGCGCTCATATCAATTCACCCCCCCTCTCAATATTCCAACACCACACATCAATTCTTCTTACTATATGGCACACCATGGTAGGGTAAAATAAATAAGGTGACATACTGGTGCATTCTGGTACTATATAACACACTGATGCATCTTATTATTGGGCACACTATGATAGGGTAAGATAATTAATTTTTACCAAATTGAATTTTGTTATCAAATTTCCTTCCGTGATCCCAACCACTCATACAAGAATTGGTTTTCACACTCCTTCTATGGTCACCCCATTTGCAATGGTTTGTAGTGTTTCTTCCCTTGTTCGATAGCTTCATCGATAAATTCGATACATTTTAGAATTTTGGAAAATACTGCACATTTTAATTTTTTTTCTATGTCTAAACCATGCCTCCTCAAGGGAGAAGAGATCGGGTAAATTTATTTTTACCTCCTTATTTTCAATTGCACCAGATTAAAATTTAAAATTGGGATTAAATTTGGCATTTCCTACATTTAAAAAACAAATTACACAGTGCGCTTCATGAGTTTGTCTCACACCGAAATCAATGATGCATCCTATTAATTTACAAGAATCACTTCTAGTGGTGCATCTTAAAGATAGAAAACAAACTTCTTAAAACTATGCACCGAACACCGTAACAACATGTGTGCATTACATGTGCCTCTTGTCTTAGAAGAGACATCATCTTTGAAATAAACCCATCTGTGTGTTATAAAGAATCAACCACATTGGTGCACCTCTTCCTAGACTCCCTCTTGATGGACTCGACCCTCTACCACTCCCTCCATACTCTATATCACACATCCTCCATGGGCTACTGGAATTTTACCAAGATATCAACCTAATCATTCTTGTAACCATAATAACTAGAGTTGATTCACTTGTAAATATCATACCTAGACATCCTCTCCTTCACCTTGGGTATCTCATTGAATAGCTATTTGATTCTAAGGAGGAATTTCATATCCCTAAAGTATTTTTATTTACACTAGCACTAGGGAAATCGACCTCATTCCCTTCCAAGACTCTCATCTTGAACCCTACTTTGGCATAATTAGGATGACTACACTATTTTATTTGAGCATCCCAATTCCCCTTTTCCTTGATCAACTTGTTCATTTTGTAGTTGTGGTCTAGGAGGAATATTTTGTTGAGTCCTAGGTTCTGAATCTGCATGACCTTCCATCCAATCTCTCGAGTTATCTATTTCCTCCATTTTTTTCTCTATGAGATCGTGACACTCTGAGGGAAGGAAGAAATGCCTCTCCCATGGATTCTTCTTCTATTTGTTCTTAAATGTGAGAAAACTATTGAACATACACTACACCTTCTCTCCATTACACACCATTTCCCCCCCAAAACATGGGAGCATATCTGTATGATATTCTCTATTTTTTGTATGTAACACATATACAAGATCTAAATGGTATTTCTACGTACCATGTAGATACCATGAGAAGAAACGATTTCGTCAATTTTTCATAGAACACTTTCCTACAACATTAATTCCTCTTTAATCAATTGCAACACATGCTCCATTTTCTACTCCAACAAATAGTTGTATCCATTTCTTCATATTCGTAACCAAATAATGAATCCATATCCTAAGACACTCTTATACATATTCCATGCCAACCTGAAGATTTGATACCACTTTTTGGAAATGCATGATCCCACATAAGAGATATGAATTGAAGCACAATTTGATTGTGACGAAAAAAATTTAAAAAAATTTAAAAAATATAACATAAACCACGAACAAAAAGACAATAATTTATGTGGTAAAACCCTAACAATATTCCAAGGAAACACACATAGTGAAAGGTATTGATATTCTTATTGCTTATAGGTAAATATTAAAATATTCCGATAACGGTCTTACAGAAATTTCCAAATGGCTCTTAGGGATACATAAATATACAATGCCTTCTACATTAACTTCCATCGTTACATGAACTACCACCATTTCATGAACCACCATCATTACATGAAACACCACCATTACATGAACCACCATAATTTCATGAATCGACAATATTATGTGAACTAACAAAATTCATTGTTGTCACAATTCCAACAAGACCGTCAACTTTGGGTAGTCGATCATTAATATAATGGGACAATGTGACACATCGAGGGTTATCATTAAACCCTTTATATTTTGAAAAACCACATACTATTGGGGTGTCATAAAAGAGATTGAATTCACATTGTATAACCATTGACCTAGGATGGTTGTTGGAAAATGGCATGTTACAATTGGCAGGCCAAAGCAACCATCGATTTTCATCAAATATCTTCATGTGGTATGTTTCTCCTGATAAGAACTTGTGGAATTGTTGGACTGGTGGAGTATAGTTTGCATCCAAACTTGATCCTAAATCATGATCCTACAAAATTCGATAAACAATTATTCAAATGTGCATACATACATAATTGATAAATGAATTTTCAATTGGGTTTAGCTTGAGTGGTTGGGATGAATGATTGTTGTCGTCTCCACCTGAGTTAAATTCATGTAAGTAACATATTGACCTCATAACGAGTATAATATTTTAATGGTTTTGAGCCTTGCTGACCAACCTTGTGAACTCAATATTATAGGGTTTTATTTTTTATTAAAAATTTAATATATTTGAATTATCTGTAGGTTTTAATTAATGATGTGTATTGCTTAATGCGTGTCATGTAGAGAAACTTGAAGAAACTCGATAACATTTTTCATAGTCTGAATGTGAAAGAGTGTAAAATATTTATGGAATTGTTTCAAAGAGAGGAATTAGGTTGATCCAAAGGTAATCAACATGAAGTTTTTATTTGAAATTTATTAAAAATGAATTTCTTAACATTAATGCTAACATGTTTTAAACACCTTGATTTCATATTTTTTAATTGTTTTGCAGGGACCAATAGTGAGGGAGAAAAATGTCGTCCTCAGAAGATAAAAATTATGAAGGATGTAAATATTGATGACTCGGTCCTCAATTCATATGGAGTGGTGCTAGAAGTTAACAAGAGGGGATTTTTTTTTACAAAACTAGAGGGATATAGTGGAAAGAACATATAGATGCACTTTTCACTTACAATACAAATATCGATCTAACGACTCCAAGAATCAACTTATATATAAACTGAGATAATATAGAGAAATGGTCAATGGGACCCGTGAAACATGCAATAGAAAAAAAATAAAATAACAAAAAATAATCATTTAAAAAGTGTTAATACTAAACATATTTTTCTATAAAATGCCCCGATTTTTACCATTTTTTTTTTTTATTGTATTTAGTTTGATGTTGATTTAAAATAAATTATTATGGTTTTTGTATTTCACAAATATTATGAAACTTCAAGGGAAAAAATGAGGATAAAACCAACACATGTTGGTAGGCATGTCCAAAAAAGTGTACAAGGAGATGGTAACAAAAATGAATATAATTTCATCGTAGGAGGAGCCATACCAACAACAATGTGCATCATAGGTATGTAATCAATGATTTATTTTTTAAGGAACATTAAATTTAATTATCACATGAAATATTAATTTTCAATTGTTTTGTTGCAGAAAAGAAAAAAATTGGAAACCATTCAACACATAATATAGGACGACGGGGAAGATAAGGGTTCATTGCAAATTTTGTAAGTACTTATGTTTTAAATATTACTTAAGATTTCATATTTGTTGTGATATTTATATTTAAAAAGTTAATTTACACTCATCCATGGACCTCTTCTAATAGGTACTAACATATAATGAAGAGCCAATCGAAGAGTTGACGGATATTTGGTTAAGTATGGGTTGTGAGTATATCTTGAAGTATCGAGGTTTAATTGAACAACTTGTAACTAGCTATGTTGTTTAAATTCCCTCTTTTTATAATTAATGGAACAAAAATATGCATTTATATTAATTATATTGACTATTCTTTGTAATGGAATATTAAACATGTAGGAAAAAAGTATGAAGTGAAGCCAACATAAGAGATTTTGAGAGATGGCATGCAACATGGCTTCAAGAGAATGTGTTTTTTGTATGAAATAGTCACTACCATGTGTTGAGGCCTGAACATCTCCCCTGAACTCTTTACAAAAACTAAAGGGACCCCCATTTCAATTTTGGAAAACATTGTTTTAAATTTCTTTCAATCTTGTCTTACTTTATTTGAGACAATGATTTGTTGGTTTTTTTTTTTGATTCTCCACATTTATTACGATCGATTATTTGGATTATATTTCATGAAATGAAGATTTGGTGTTTTTTCTTATATGTGTCGTTTGAGTATTTTGGCTCTATAGTTTTCCAAAAATGCTTGGATTTTTATTTTGACTTATTCAAAGTCAATTCCATGCATCGATTTGGGTAAATTATATTATCTTGATGATTCAATGATTTCCCCAAATTCTAGTCTTTGATGCATAAGTGTATTAGTTGATCACTTTGGCAGATTGAAATAATTCAATTATAAATCAAATTTTAAGAATTCTAATCTTCAATTTTTCCTCAATATTATGCATTTTCTATAAACTTCTTCTCTTTTTTTTTTTAACAAAATCGGTTATGAGGCTTTATTTAATAAGCGGCAGAGGGGGCTTCCAACCCTTACATATTCAAAATTAGAGTTGTTGCTTTGTTTACAAACTCTTTACCAGAGAGCCTATCCAACCTTGAACCCAAGAGCTACCTGCCGAAAGTCTCAACTACTTAGAACTGAAACTACAAACATGTCTGTTGGAGATCCTCATAACGACTGGTGCGACCTGTCTAGAACTCCACCGAGCTGCTTCATTACCCAATCTTGGAAGAAGCCTCAACAGTTGCTTCTGAAATCTTGCCTAGGGCCTTGGTGAGCTCTTCCACTTGAAGTTCCATCTTACTGAGTCTCTTTCCCAGGTCCCCCATCAGGTTAGCCGCATCCTTCAGACCGGTATGGATTTCATCTGAAAGGTCATTCTTTATGTCCTGCATTTCCATGTTGAGCATCTCCCATTTCCTCTGGGTCATGGACACCTTAATGCTCTCCAACTCTGCCCTGATCAAATCGATTCGCTCCTTTGGGGTAAGACTTGGCTTGGACGCGGAATCCATTCTTTTTTGACGCTCTGAAGAATTTCCAGCATGGGAAGGGGTACGATTTCGTTTCGAGATGAGAAGATGCAGCAGAGGCTTCCCTTTTAAATGTAAAACAGAGCCTCCTCCTCGAGATTCCCCACGATCCGAATCGGATTCAAATCTCTGCTCTAGATATCGCCCGTCCACCGTAGCTATGTTGGATATAGAGATCGTCCGGCCGTTCATATTGTTCACGTGTAGTTTCAGAGCACAAGATCCGAAATGATTATGGGATGGATTGAAGGGACGTTTCCTCATTCACCTTTAGGAGCCCTTTGCTCAGAAGTGAACCACTATTGGCTTCCCTGTCAGCTTGCCCATTCAAAGATCTTAGGACATGGCTCAAATGATATTCATTGAACTTCAATAGGAGAAGAGAAGATTTCCTGTACAGCTGAGCCAGAGTGTTGTCCTTAGGAGTCTTTTTAGTGTTGAATGCTTCCACTACCTTCTTAGAGTCTCCAAAGATCATAATTGTCTGGATACCCAAATTTGTCGCCTGGTTGAGACCTTGCCAAAGCGCAAGGAATTCCGCTTGGTTGTTAGAGGCATGACCTAAACCCCAAGCATACGCTTTATGAATTTTTCCGGAAGGGTCCACAATTACTCCCCCTCCTCCTGCCTAACCCGGGTTACCTTTGGAGGCCCCGTCAAAGAAGAGGCACCATTCTTTGAGCGACGATCTCCACTTTAAAAATTCTTGCTCCTCCATCCTTATATCCCATTTTCGATTTTGCAGAGGTTTGATTTGATTGATGCCAGAATGGTCTTGGCTGAATTCCTTAAGCCACCTGCCTTCCTCCTCCGAGAGGGGGGCCGAGTTCCTAATATTGGCCTTGCCTTTTAAGGCTTCTACCATCATCGTCCTGGCTTTAATTGCCACCTGGGAGGGCAACCTTCCTACTTCATTAAAAATTCTGTTGTTCCTTTCCAACCAGATCTTCCGGCAAGTGAATTTGGGAATCCACATCCACACTGTTTTGAGGAGATGCTTTTTTCTTAGGTCAAACGGGGATAATGACTGCCAATTTCTTATTAATTCCGATGCCGAGGTGGGGATAATTGGGCAGGCTACACCTGTTAGAAGGCCCCAAACTTATTTTGAGAACTGACACTCTAAGAGGAGATGTGCAGGGGTTTCTTCTTTATGTCTGCAAAGTGGACAGCGGGAGGGGCCCTCCCAGCCCCTCTTCTTAAGATTATCAAAAGTTAGAATGTTGTTGTGAGTCAAATTCCAGGCGAAGTGGTCCACTTTGGGAATTGATGGGAAGTTCCAGATTGCTTTCCACGGCCCTAGGTTTGGGGGGACCCAAGGGATGTTAAGGGTTGCCTTATAGCCTGCTGAGGCTGTGTAAATCCATGTGGGGGAGCCCCAACCTCGTTTGTCTTTGGACCGGGCACTAATCGGAGCCTTCCCATGGAGGAACTCTAGGAGGATCATTGCTTCCTCATGGAGCTCCTCCGGGTAGAACCCCAAGTTCCAACCTTGCCAGGAATGATGGTCATCACTTTTCCAGAGGGAGATGTCCCAAAGAGTTTTGCGATTGTTGGCTAAGAGCCAATCTCCAATATTCTTTATTTCTCGAACTCCTAAGAGGGGATGGTCTCCAAGAATGGAGTCCTCCCTGATCCGAATTTTTGCTCCGTTTCCCGGGATCCAGGTGAGATTTGGCTGAAAGAAATACAGGGCTCGCTCGCACAGATAGAAGATTGGGGAACCCTTCGTTTCTTTGGGAGGTCTCTCTAGACAGCGGTCTCTATCTCCTCGAAAATATTTCTTTCTGAGGATTTTCTTGCTCCAGGTTCTTTTTCCAATGATCATTCGCCAAAGCAATTTGCCTCCCATAGAAAGATTATGAACAACCACATCTCTTATATTCAGCCCCCCTTCCAATTTTGGTTTCTTGACCTTGTCCCAGTTAATTAGATGGAGTTTTCTCGCACAGTTCTTACCTCCTTCCCATAGGAATCTACGCATCATTACATCGATTTTGTTTGATATTGTTTTGGGGGCGAGCAACACCGAGCACTGATATATAGGAAGGCTGGAAATGATAGAATTCATCAGCACCACTTTGCCTGCTCTGGTTAGCCAATTTTCTCCCCACGCTTGTATCTTGAGTTTAAGCTTATCCACCAAGGGCAGCCAGTGCACCACCATAGCCCGACCTTTGAAAATTGGAATCCCGAGATAAGTGAAATTATCCCAAATTGAAATTCCTTCCATGTCAAGGATGCGACCTAATTGCTGCAGATCTCGAGGGGTGCAATTCCAGCCAAAAATCTTGCTCTTGTGGTAATTAATTTCACTGCCAAAGCAGGCTTTGTAGAGGTCGAGTTCAGAATTGAAGTTCTGAGCTATTTTAATGCTGGCAGCACCCAATAAGAGGGTATCCTCTGCAAACTGAGCGTGACTGACCTCGTTGGTTGAAGGGGTAATTCTAATTCCAGGAAGAGTTCTGTTTAAGAGACAGCTCTATAGCTGGAAGATGAGCATAGAGGCTTGTAAGACATAGAGCATAGGGGAGAGCGGGCAGCCTTGTCTGAGCCCCCGAGAGGCCTAGAAAAAATTGGCAGGACGCCCATTAATCAAGGGGGCGATCCACGGAGCAGAAATGCAAGCCTTAATCCACCCCATGAACTTCTGGGTAAACCCAAATTTCCTCATTACTGCAAACAAGAAGTCATGTCTGACCCTGTCAAAGGTGTTGGCTAGATCCAATTTAACTACCATTCCTTTCTCTTTTTTTTACAGCTAGTGTGTATTGCTTCCTGAACTAAGATTATATTATCAAGAATTTGTCTTCCTCTAACAAACCCTCCCTGATTTTCCGGGATCAATTTTGGCAAAATTTTCTTGAGCCTGTTTGCTATTATCTTGGTGATGATTTTGTACCCGGTGTTGCAGAGTGATATCGGTCTGAATCTATTGAAATTTTTTTCCCCCTTCTCTTTTGGAATGAGTGCTAGGAATGAAGAATTTGTGCTGCCACCCAATTTGTTGCAGTTCTGAGATTTCGTGACCATCTTGCATAAGTCTTTTTTGATGATGTCCTAGCAATGAATATAAAAATGAGTTGTGAAACCGTCTGGCCCAGGAGCCTTGTCTGGATGCATGTTGAAGACAACTTTTTTGATTTCCTTTTCACTGATCGGCCTGCTCAGCGACCCATTCTCTTCTTCGGTAACCAGCTCTGGAACCTCTGAAAGAGGATAAGAGCCCGAGTCCATTTCCTCCATTGCCAGGGCTGAATACAGATTTTTGAAGTAGTAGTGAGCAGCCTCCTTGATGCTGTGGGCGTCCCTGTAGACTTGGTCCTGCTAATGAATCTCGTCGATGGAATTATAATTTATCCTAGATTGAGTGTGCTTATGGAAGAAGGTTGTATTCTTGTCACCTTCCTAGAGCCATAACACCCTTGATTTCATTCTCCAGTAGGTCTCTTCCTCTCTGCAACTTTTATGAAATTTACTTTGGATTTCGGATTCCTGACTAAGGAGGGCCTGGGTGATATGAGTCTCTTCCATAACCAGTTGGTGGATTTCCAAGGTTTTATGTACATGTTTCCTTTCCTCCAGGGGTGAGTCCATCTTTTTGGCCCACGATTTGAGATTGGTTTTAAGTTGTCTGAGTTTCTCTTCCCACACATAGAATGGAGAACCAGTGATGGAAATGTTCCAAGAGTTTTGAACCAGGTTGAGGAAGTCGCCTTGTTCTTGCCATAAAGGGGTAAAATTGAACGGAATGGGTCCTAGAGAAGTGCTAGGGCGAAGAGAAAGGGAGATGGGTTTATGGTCAGAAGTGTAATCAGGGAGAACTTTAGAGGAGGCCCTCAGACCGATGGTAAGGAAGGAGGACTGGATAAGGAACCGGTCAAGCCTGGCGGCTATGTGACCAGGGCCTAATCTTTTATTTGACCAACTAAATTTTCCATTAGTTGGAGGAATATCCTCCAGCTCCCATTCTGACATCAGATCTTCCACCCATTCTCTGGTGGGGTCTCGAACGATAGAGCCCCCCTTCTTCTCAGCCAGTGAAAGGGTGACGTTTAGGTCCCCTGCCACTACTAAATTCTCAATATTGTGCATGTTAAGAAATGAATTTAAAGAATCCCAACAATCTTTCTTCTCATTGAATAAGGAAGGAACATACAAGTTAAAGAGGCTTACCTGGTGATCAGATCCTTTATGGTGCATCTTGGTGAATAGCCAGTGAGTGGTGCCGACTTCTTCAACTAGTTCCAGCTTTGAAGAGTCCCAGAAGGTTGCCAACCCGCCCGAGGCTCCTCTGGCGCTAACTGCCCTTCCAGGGCCCTTCTTCCAAAATGAATGACTTATCCTTAGGAGGTCATCCTCCTCCAATTTTGTCTCCTGGAGAAGGAGGAATTCTGGTCTTTCAAGCCTTACTAGATCCCTCAAGGCTTCTTCTTTCAGTTTGCTCCCTAGTCCTCTACAATTCCAGGAGACGTATTAAGAGTTTCTTAGACCTATTTATTTCATGCCTTAAAAGAATGAATATCAAAGATTGGTGCCGAGCATATAGTTTTCAATTTGAGCAAAGAATTAATTTTCACCAACTTTAATGCCCTAGATGTGGTACCTTAAATTTTTGGATTAACTCTCTCTCTCTCTCTCTCTCTCTCTCTCTCTCTCTCTCTCTCTCTCTCTCTNTTATATTAATCTTATTATTTAATTTTAGTGGTGGTATAATTTTAGATTCACATTAACACCCACATATTAATTTTTCCCTTGATTTATGGTTATTGAAACCTTGCAAGAAAATTTAGTTAGGAAAGCATGTTTAAAGTAAAATAATTGAAAGAAAGTTTGGTCCTTATACACAAAGAGACATAGGATAAACTAAATTGGTTCTCAATAAAAAATATTTATAAACATGAAAGAAGTGTGAATGAAAACGCGACAATTTCCTTCCAACCTCTTTTTCCATATGCAAGCACCATATCAACTAATTAATGGTTTAACAAAAAAGTTATGATAAAAAACCACATGTGGCAATGTCCCTACCAGATACTAAGGTTTTGAGAATTACAGCAAAAATTCAAAATGAAACCAGTGGATTCATGATTGAAAAACATGTTATGACAAATAATTCATTGTCGATGGGATATTAAGGATTTGAACTCCAAATTCGATCACATATGTGAATAGGCATCCAAACACATATAATACTAACCGATACAAAAGTCCCAACCAAATAATCAAAGAAAATTACTCAAACAGATAATTTGTTTGTATAACCAACAACATCCTAAAGAGGCCCCAAAGTAAATAACCTTTCAGATGACCTGATCTAATCTGAGCATTGACAAGAAAATACATGCAACAAAAACAACATAAATTCTTGCAAATCATCCAAACCCTAAATAGAGGGCCATACCATGTGAACTAGAAAATACACTCCAAAGATCTAGCAGAACATCTTCTGGAATACAATGAAACCCCAATATACACCCCTCCCTTCAGTGAAATAATATTATTCATTTGAGAATGCCAGGTTTTTTTCTAAATGTAAACCCATCATTAAATTTTACCAGAGAATAGCACTGTGGTCCTTTTCCTTCTAAAAGTATGAAGAAGTCTCAAATATGTTCATATCCATAATTTGAAACCTCTTTGAATTCTTGGCAACACCTAAATTTAAGATCTTCTTCTCTAATCTCCTTTGTCAATAGATTTTGTGTTTCTATTTAGGTCTGTTTTTGATCCCTCTTTCATATATATAAATTTGTAATGCAACCATTATCCAAAAAGAATTAAATATTTATCACATACAAGATTATGGTAGCAACTACCGACCCATGTTATACAATACACTCACAACTAGAACTCTAAAACTTACCATCGGACTCACTAAAGCCAAAATAGTGAATAATGTTTCATATTGAGAAGCTACTCCATAATGAGCCTCAAATAAGAAGAAAATAAATTTATCCCCCCCATAACCAAATAAGGAATTTCAGATAATATTCAAACTATATCGTTGAGGAGACATCTTGTTTCAGTTCCATTCTATGTAATAAGTAGAATGAATATATGAAATATTTTATGTGTATATACTTACTATATTCTCAAGTGGGTATGTGCATATTCTTGTTATCCTGGTCTGTTATGAAAGACATAATATTAATTATCAGAAGAGGAAAAACTACATCCATTCAATAGATAATCATGGAAAACAAAAGAAAATAGACTTTTAATGGAGAGTAGGACAGTACCTCCAACCCAAGTTGTCGACACTGTGGAAGGCTAAAAATTTGCAAAATTTGTATGGAGGAATACCTATTATTGATATGAATTTTATGAGTATAACAAAAATGAATATAAATTATTATTATTCTTAACACAGTGACACAAGAATAACAAAAATACAAAAAAATTGGTTTCTATTCCATAAGAAAATGTGCCGAAACTGTAAAATGTAGCGAAAAAATAATCTTGCTAGAATGGTGACAACTTATCTCTGCGAAGAGATGTGATGGTTGTGCTCATTCAAAAGAAGATTGTTACATTGAGTCTATATAAGGATTTTGACAACAAAAGGTATTCCAAAACCCTATACATCCATAAATCTAACCCTAGGAGATGAAGCACCAAAAGTCATGTGGGCCCCGTTGGGGTAAGCTAGTACATCATCTTCCCTGGGTCATAACTTTTGCATATGATCTTCGTTTTAGGCGCACGATAGCCCGTTAGAAATTTATATTCGTGGAATACACATATTTTCATTAGAATTTGACTCCATCTATAGTCTAATTGTGGTGAAACCTAAAAACATTTTTTAGGGCCTCAAAGTGACCTCGAAAGTCAGGGACCCGAAAAACTAGGAAAAAACTGCCAAAATTAGCCAGTTGGAATAGGAGGGAGGCCAATGACATACATATAGATAAATCATCCCCCATTAGGAAGAAAGGGTCTCCATTTTGTTGAGTTCCCCCATCAGATGAAGAATGTTTTGTTGAATTTGGCCTCGAGTGAACTATTTGCCTTGGTGCAGAAGGTGTCCAACTTTGACAACTCGATAAAGATGGATCCTTTGCTGGAGAGTACCCTTGACCTGTGTTTCCACAATATGATCACTAGATTCTTGTTGCATGCATTCAGGGTTGATCTCTGTTGGTGTCAATTGTTCTACTAACTCTGAGGTGTCCAACAATGGTGTGAAGTATGGACGAAGGAGATCCACATTGAATATTGGGTGCAGGCCAAGGAAAGGAGGAATTTTGAGCTCAAAATCATTGTCACTCACAACCTTGGTGATGGTGTAAGGTACATAATGAAGTGGGAGAAGATTCTTATCTGGACCTGTAAGGTGTTCATTTTGCAAGTGTAACCACACTTTGTCTCCCTTCTGAAACTTATGTGGAACCCAGTGTTGATCATGGCACTTCTTGCACTTGGTATTGTAATTTTGTAAAATATTGTAAACCTATTGGTAGATGTGTTGGATATTCTTAATGAACTAAGAGGCTTTGTCAGCTTCAGCTGGAGCAGGTGATGAATCAGTCGGGGTGGCCATAAGAGGTAGTTCAACATCCATGGGACCTAATGGTTGGAATCCCAACCCAACCTGAAAGGCGATGTGGTTGGTTGAGCTATGTAGGGATCTGTTGTAGCTATGTTAAACATAGGGAAGAATCTCATCCCATGTGCCGGGGTGATTGGAATTGTACATGCGCGGGATATGCACTATCATCCAATTGACAAACTCATTTTGGCCATCTGTCTGGGGGTGGAAGAAAGTGGACTTGTTGAGCTTGGTATCCAAGAGTGGCTAGAGGCTCGACCAAAATGTGTTGAGGAACCGACTATCCCAATATGAGAAAATGGCTTGTGGGATTCAAAAATTTACCCAGACTCGTTCAAAGAAGAGCTTGCCAGTTGCCTCTATTGTGAGTATCTTCTTGCAGGCGGCCATGATCGCCATCTTGGAAAAGCTATCAACAACCACAAAGACACAGTCATTTCCCCTCTTGGTGGATGGAAGGACCGACATGTGGTCCATTGAGATGGATTCCCATGGCATGTGAGGAATAGGGAGGGGGTGTACAGGCCCTGTTTCTTAGTGGTCGGTTTGGAAATAGTGCAGGAAGTGCAGGACTTGATATACTTGCTGAAATAATGTCAAAATTTCGATGAGTAGAAATATTTCTACATGAGTGCCATTGTCTTTTCGATGCCGAAGTGTCCTTTCATCCAACTGTAGTGGGATTACCAAATCATGTTTTCTCACTCGCTTGATGGAACACACAGATTTCCCATTAAACACAATAGCCCGTCCTGAAGATGGAAATTAGCGACAACTAATTTCACGACCAACATTTGGTATGTGGTGGCGATGTTAGCATCTATCTCATAGAGGTTGGGCCATCCGGAGGTCTCATGGCCACAAGAGTTGAGCACCATGGTGAGTATCATGACTGGAGGTCGGCTGAGGAAATCAGCGACTTGATTGGTATTGCCTGTTTTATACTTGATGTTGAGGTGGAACTGCTGCAAGTATGTGGACCACTTCTAATGGCAGTCATTCTACAATTTTCTTTGTGTTTTCATGAATTGCATTGGTTTATGATCCATGTGGATGATTGTCTCCTTCTTGAAAATGTAATGTCTCCACTGGCGGCAGGCTTGCACAATGGAGTACATTTCTTCGTTGTAAGTAGGGTACTTACATAAAATGTCTAATAATGGCTCACTATGTTAGGACACAGGCTGGCCGTGTTGAGTGAGTGTTATTCCCACAACATAGTTTGAAGAATCTGTCTCAATCTCAAAGGGTTGTTGTAGGTACGGTAATGAAAGTACTAGGACTAAGCACAATCGTTGCTTTAAATCATCGATCATTTGTTGTTGGGACAGGCCCCACACAAATGTTTCCTTACCACCACCCTTGGTTACTTGGCTGAGGGCCCATGCAATATGGGAGAATCCCAACACGAACCTGCGATAGAAATTGGCAAGGCCTAAGAAGCTTCGAAGCTTAGTGAGTGTGGTTGGGGCTGGCCAGTCACGACTAACCTAGATCTTGGTTGGATCCACATGCACACCATGTTGATCCATGATGTAGCCTAGTTACTGGACTTTGTCCATGCCGAAGGAGCATTTTTACAAGTTGGAATATAGCTTGTGATGTCGCAGGGTGTGCAAAACCTGCTGAATATGCTACAAGTGTTCCGCCCAAGTATTGATGTAGATGAGGATTTCATCTAGATACACCACTACAAAAGTATTGGTGAAATATCATAGTACATCGTCCATCATTCTCATGAAATTTGTTGGAGCATTTGTCAAACCAAAGGGCATGACCAACCATTCAAAAAGACCTTCTTTTGACTTGAAGGTAGTCTTCCATACATCTATTTGTTCTATGGGGACCTGGTGGTAGTCAAGCTTCAGATCAGTCTTACTGAAGTATTTCCCCCCCTTGAGATGATCAAGGAGATCGTCGATTCTAGGAATCGATTACTGTTTCCTGACTGTGATTTTGTTTACGGCCTGATAATCAATGTAGACTCACTAGCTCCCATCTTTCTTTTGCACCAACACAATTTGGCTCCCACAAGGAGATGATATGGGAAAGATGTGCCCCTTGTGGAGCAATTATTTGATCAATCGCTTGATCTCTTCATTCTTTAACAAAGAGAGGCGGTAGACTATCCCATTGGGAAACAATGCACCAAGGGTCATATCGATGGGAATCCTAACCTGACAGTCCAAAGGTACCTCTATAGGCAAGGAGAATATATTCTTTTATTATGCCATAACCTTGTCCACTTGCTTTTGTTGTGTGGAGAGGTTGGCCGCGGAGGCCCTGGATGTGGCCATAATCTTCCGCTCAATTAGAGAGTGAACCACGAAGAAGACAAACTTCCCAGTATGAGAGATAACCTTCCTACATTGCTTGGTAGAGATCAAGGAAATATCACTAGGTGGTACTGCCTCGGGTATCCTATATAATTTCATATTCAAAGTAATAATAACACTGTGAGGCCTAGACTCATATACACCATGACGTTTCTATAAATAAGTTTGTCCCAAAAGAACATTACAAACTTCGAGATGAGCAACATCACACAATACCTCGTCTTTGAAGGGCTTAATGTTGTATGAAAGGCGACACTGTTGGTTGATGCAAAGATCGCTTCCTTGGCGGAGCCATCCAATGGTGTAGGGTTGTGGGTGTGACATTGTCGGCAGGGATAACCGCTTGATGACCTCTTCAGATATGAGGTTCTTCTGACTATCACTATCAACGATAAAGTGCAGCAGGGTTCCTTTTATCCACATCTCAAAATGGAAGAGGTCCTCTTCTTCTTTTGGCTTGTCTGGTTCACCGGGATACACCTTGGTGGTAGAAAAAGTGGTAATGGGTTCCACATCAATGAACCATCTCCCCCTTTATGGTTCTGACTCATATTCAGAACATGCATTTGATTTAGAGGATCTCACCTCATCCACCAACAATTGATTGGAGCGACAATCAACAGTGTTATGCCAGGGCTCTTATGGAAGTCACACCACTTCCCAATATCTTTCTTTGTCTTTCTAGTGTCCTTCTTTTCTTGCAGCCTAGACTGGTTGTCGTGAGACTGCCCGTCTTTGCTCTGTCATTTTTTCTGCGGATTGGGGCTTCACTTTACTTTCTTTTGATGTGAGGGGTTCTCAGGCACACATTGTCACATCTTTTGTCTAAGCTTTTGCTCGATTTTGACGACATATCAATAGGTCGTGCCCTAGGATGAGATGCCAAAAAAATCCATTTCAGCATGGATGTATCTATGTAGAACACTGTGATACTTGAGCACCATATGTCTCTCAGAATATTTGATACCTAGCTTGGTGCGGAAGGTATGGAAGATATTTTTTATACAGGTCGTCATAACATCCGACAGGGTAGTATTGTTCCTTGATAACATCCCTGAAGGACTCCTAGGTGACCGTGACTGTAAATAATGAGGGTTCAACTGTTTCCTTTTTCTCACAGAAAGTATCCCACTAATCCTTGACGTGGGGGACAACTTTGAGGAGTGAAAACATAATATTTTCTCTGTTCGAAAAGTTAAGGACAAAAAAATACCCTTCTAGCAGATTTAACCATTTGTCTTCAATATCTACATCTATCTTACCTTCAAATATGGGAATATCAAAGTTGATTTGTACCTTGAAGGGGGCGGAGCCTCCGTTCGAGAAAGATGTGTCGCTTGTTGGTAGTTGCCGAAGGATTTGCACAAAACTATCCATCATTTTGTTCCTCTGTTGCGTGAGGACTTCCTCAAGCAACATTTTGAAAGGACCTCTTGTCCCATTGTCTTTCTTTTCTCCCGCCATGAGAGGTCGCTTGGGCGTGCAAGAGCTTTTGTCCTCAATAGAAACAAGATCGAGACTGAATTCTTTGTACCCTCACCTCGACGGGGACATGCATTAAGAACGACAAGGAGGATACTTCTCTGATACTAGTGATCCAGATTTTATGAGCATGATGAAAATGAATACAGATTATTATTATTATTATTATTAACAAAGAGACACAAGAATAACATAGATACAATAAAAAATATACAGTAAAACTGGTTTCTATTCAATAAGAAAATGTGTTGAAACTGTAAAATGTAACAGAAAACTAGCTTGCTAGAATGGTGACAGCTTATCTCTAAGAAGAGATGTGAAGGGTGCACTTATTCCCAAGAATATCATTACAATGAGGGTCTCTAAGACTTTTTACAATAAACAGAAATTCCAAATCCCTAGACATCGAAAAACCTAACCCTAGGAGATGAAGCCCCATAATTCATATAGGCCGCGTTGGGGTAAGCTAGTACATCAACTTCCCGAGGTCGTAAATTTTGCATATGATCTTTGTTTTAGGCGCACGACAGCCCGTTGGAAAGGTATATCCGAGAACTAAACATGTTTCCGTCAAACTCTAACTTCGGCTACAATTTAACTATGGCAAGCCCTAAAAACATTGTTTAGGGCTTGAAAACGGCCCCGAAAGTCACGGCCGGAAAACTAGGAAAAACTATCAAACTAGAAAAATGCCAAATTGAGCCAGTTAGAATAAGTGGGAGGCCACCGAAATCCATAGGTATCAATTATCAACGCGTAACTTAATGTTTTTCAAAGTTAGGGGAGAAAAATGATTGGAAAATCTTAGTCTTAAGATTGACATTTTTTGTTTTTACCTCCGATCACGCCACATGGATTGGTCATGCAGTGTGTTATTAAAACTTAAGGTGAGCACATGTGCCACTCTCATGTCTTTCCATCATGAAATCAAATAAAATCCAAGCCTTTTTGGGAAAATAAGTACAAAAGATAAAGTTACAATATACTTGATCTCCTTCCTCTCTTTATGCAATCCAATCTCAATACTTATGCCTCATCACACAAATAAGCATATTTAATATGTTATAGGAATTAATGTGAATCGCTGGTAAGATTCCCTCCGTATGGTGTGCAACTAGTGGTAAAAAAATCTGCTACATCTACAGTTAGTTATAAAAGCAAAGATATCTTGTCGGACATATATTTATTATCTTACCAAAGCGATTATTCGTTTTCTTTTCCTCTCGATAAGAACGGTAAGGAATGTCACGTTTACGGGTTATAGCTTAAATGCCTTGCTTCGATGCCTTTTCTCTTCATAATGGAGGTAGGCTCTTTCTCCCTGGCCTATTTTTGTGGCTTGTGTTGCTTGAAGGAGGAAGGCCTGACAAGGAAGAGAAAGTCGGTGGTCTCTCTGGGGGCTCGCTCTATCTCTCTCAATTCATGCCTGTATCTATCTTTCTCTGGCAAGGCAGTGAGTGGTTTAATCTCGTCGATCTCTCTCTGGGACTTTATCTAGCAAGGCATACTTTATCTAGCAAGGCATGGACTGGGATCTCGGGGGCTCGCTTCGTTCAATAGAAGGAACTCGCTTCACTAAACTTGGGGAATCCGCAATATATTTGGATAAGGGTACCTATCGAGATAGACAATTTGCAAGTGAAAGGGTGGCGTCATTAACCATTAAACTGAGCAAAAAATGAGTGGGAAATTCGCTAGAGGAAAGATGGCATCTTCAGATGATAGAGAGTGCGGGCCTGAACTCGGATAGGGAAAAGTATGGATGGAATCATCGCTGGCTTGGGATCCTTGGCATAAAACACTATAAAAATAAGATAAATCATAAAGTTAACTAACAAAGAATTTTTTTACCCCGGATGAGAATTATCTCTAAATTGCAAATTCAAACGATTAGAGCGTTTTTTTGCTTTCTATATTTGGGGTTCATCTCAAACGAACCATATTCTAATGGCTCTGGCAGCTTTTATAGCAAACCCTCAATTCTAAGATAAGAAATAAACAAACCCTCAATTCTGCATAACGAGATTTATTCGTACCAAACTCCCAATTTTTCATTCCATGATTAACAAGCAACAATTTTATCATGCAAAAACCTTGAATTAACAGGAAACTAAAAAACTCACGGAAAACTTAAAACGTAATTAGCAAGGGTTTTAAGAGAGAAATTAAAGAACATAATATTGAACCTTAGTCAGCGTTCTCTCCGGTCGAAAGTACGAATTAACAAGCTGCAATTTTATCATGCCAGCAGTTATCGAATCCAAACCCTTATTGCTGGAAAAAACTCACTGAAAAACTTAGAACATAATCAACAAGGGTTTTAAGAGATAAATTAAGGAACAAAATATGGAAATATTGATCGCCAACCTCAGCTTTCTCTCCGACCGAAAACACAAAGAAAAACCAGGCCTCCTACATACTCCACCTACCTGAGAGATATTATTATTGGGAGATATTATTATTCATCATTATTTTGAGAGATATTATTATTGGGACATATTATTATTCATTATTATTTTAAGAGATAGATGTAATATTCTAAAACTATTAATGATGGATTTCATTGTACAGATTTAATCCATGTGAATTGAAACACCGAGGTTCTATTAAAGTGTTAGGGTTTCACGAAATAAGGACCACCATAAAGAAGATTAAGCAGCTCGGTAAAGGAAGAACATAGAGATCGTAATAGTATAGAAAAGGCCACGCTGTAACATAGTATTCAGCTACATAACACGTTGCTTATGTCGATAATTCCAAGAAAAATTCTCTTGTACAATATACATATATTATGATTGCAACTAATGGAAATGAGGAGATTATATCATATCATGGATGGGCAGGGATCGAAGGGATATGGTTACAACCAACTCGTGAAGAAAATGAGAAAGCCAGCACATAAAGGATTAATTTAATGGCAAATATTAATGCCACGAAATCACAATACATTAGTGAGATCGCAATCTTGTAGCGCAAGAAGCCACAACGATGAATGGAATCCTAGGTTTTCATTAAAATAATGGGAATTTTTTGGTTCGATGGCAACATCAAGGGCATCATGATTCTCACCGATTACAAATGAGAATTGTCTCTACCATGTCGCAGGCAATCCGTTCCAAAATATTTTTGAAAAGTAACAGTGGTAAACCGTGAATTAATAGCACAAGAAATACCTCGTTATGTTCGAGAATGGCACAACCGGTTGTTTCAGGTTATCTCAAGTGAACTCTGCATGAAGAATGGGTTTAGTAGAAAAAGGATAACAAACAATTGGATGATTTCATGGAAAAAAGATTCGTAGAAGCCAGGAGAAGTTCTTTCTCATTTTTACTATACGCGTAACAGTTTGGTTTTTGTAATTTAATTTTACTGTAAATTTAATTTAATTTTAATTCTTTAGTTTGCAATTTTATCTAGTTTAATTTAGTTCAGTTATTACTTTTTAGTTCTAGTTAAAGTTGTTTAACTTAAATTTTTTTAGTTAGTTTTATTCATACTTAGCATTTACTATTCTGAAATCTAATGGGAAAGATTTTCATTGCTGCTAACCCTTGGAGTTGAGCTGCAGTTTTTGGCTTTTCTAAAAGTAGATCCTCCAGAGGAGGTGGTCTGGAATCTAACTGATCCCTGATATTTTTGATTTCTTGCCTGGCCCAATAGTCTACTTTGTAGATCAACAACTTCCTTTCTCAAAAGAATCAAGAATCATTTCTCTAGCTAGATCAGTTACTGATGTATGCTGTAACTTTGTTTCCTTATTATATTTAATAAAAGTCTTTGTATTTCTATTAAAGGAAGCTTTTAAAAACAAAGGTTCTCTTTTTTAAGATTCAACATACCTTGACCTTTGTTCTGTTTTGATTGATTTCAAAAATGTTTTCAGAAGGGAATTCTTCATATCTCCTTCTGGTAGGGCCTTAATCTGTGCTAGTATCTGTGCCTCTTGATCTCCAACATTGCTGAACATGCAGATTTTTATCTTTTGGCGAAGATTAATTTCTGGTTTAGAATCAGACTCAGAATTATTTGAACTATCTTCACAAGAGCAAAAGTTTGGATTTTTACATTTGCAATTTTGATTCATCAAGACTTCTTCTTCTTCTGAGCTATATTCAAACTTAGAGGTACTAGTGGATTCTGAACAACAACTTTGTTGCAAGAGATGCACTTCTTCTCTCTTTGGAAAGGGATTGTGTGGGCATTGGTTTGTTTCATGGTTATTTGACCCGCATCTGTTGCAATGTGTTCTCAGAGCTAATTGTTTGTTAGCTTGAGTTTCTTTAGCCTTTTGTTCAGAATGTTTTCCTTTTGACATTCTTGGTGCTTTATTTTCTAGACAATTATGTGCAATGTGTCCAGTTTTGCCACAGATCCAACACTGGACTTGCTGCCTGGACTCGCTGCCTGCCCTGATGGGCATGAGTTTTCAGTTTGATATCTTCAAACTCATAATAGTGTGTCTTGGGTTTGTACCTGTATCTTTTCTTTTCTTTGAACTCTTTTTCTTTTTTTTCTTTTCCTTTTTAGAGGGTCTAAAATATATAGACCATACTTATCACATATAAATTTTCTATCAGGTAAGTGAGATAACTTATTTATAGAATTGTCAACTTTCATATTTACACACAACCCTACCAAAACTTTGGTAATGAGAGAATAGATTTCTCCCCATGTATACATCTCATATGAAAGCTTAAAAACTTCTTGCATTTCATTCTAGTTTGGTTTAATTTCATTTTTAATTTAGTCACTTTTATTTTAATTAGTTTTATTTAGTTTGGTTAAAGTTTTAATTTTGATTTAGTTTTATTACTTTTATTTAGTTTTTAATGTATTTTAAATTTAGTTTAGTTTCTAAGTAAGTTTTTACTTTTGTTTTATTTTAATAAGTTTATTAGATGTTAGTTTGAAATTTTAATTTTAAAAATAATTTATGGTTTCAATAATTTTAATTATTTAGTTTGCAATTTTATCTAGTTTAATTTAGTTCAGTTATTACTTTTTAGTTCTAGTTAAAGTTGTTTAACTTAGATTTTTTTAGTTAATTTTATTCATACTTAGTATTTACTATTAGTTATGATTTAAAGTTTACTTTAGTTTTCATTCTTGTTTGGTTTAATTTTATTTTTAATTTAGGCACTTTTATTTTAATTAGTTTTATTTAGTTTAGTTAAAGTTTTAATTTTGATTTAGTTTTATTACTTTTATTTAGTTTTTAATATATTTTAAATTTAGTTTAGTTTTTAAGTAAGTCTTTTTTTTTTTTGTTTTATTTTAATAAGTTTATTAGATGTTAGCTTGAGATTTAAATTTTAAAAATAGTTTATGGTTTCAATTGTATATGGGAATAGAAGATTTGAGTCCTAAGCTCAAAAAGAAGGAAAATAAACTCTGATTATAAAAGAAGCACAAGTATGCACTTGAAGAGGAGGGAGGAGCATGCTTGGAAGCTTTAGAGAGGATTGGACAATATAGAAAGAATTGGGATGCATGCTTGCTTGAGATTTCTTAGTTTTTTCTTGAATATAGAATTGGTGTTTGAAGAATGTTTGATATTTTTATAAATCTTATGTCAACATCTGTTCTATTTTGTAAGGTATCGATAATTTTTTAAAGACCTTAGTTTTGTTAAATATTTTTCTTGAGCAATCAATAATAATATTTTATGCCAAACACTTTGTATTAGGTGACTAAATGCATCATCTATTAAAATTATTTTTATGATTAATGCTTGTCGTATTTGGACTTATAAGGTACTTAGCTCCATGAATTCTTTCTAATAAGCTTGAATACTTATTATTCTCATTTTGTTTGATATCTATTCTTCAAATCTTAAACTCAGAGTCAATATAAAAGACACTTCTATATGTCAAGATTATCTCTTACATAATATCAAAACTTTGCTTTGAATTGGCATAGATTTAACTATCAAAATCTATTCTTAGTAATGACATTTATTGTGCCTTATAGTTCTGTAGATAAAGAATTCCTTCTAAAATATTAAGAACTAATCTTTACATCTACATATAATGAAATTTTTCTTTCAATTGAGATAGGATCAATAGTTTTGAGATATGATCAATAGTTTGGATTTATTTTCTGCAAATTTAGGATCATTTAGATGAGAACTTAAATAATTAAGTATCTTTTCTAAGAGAATACCGAATAAATGAATTGGAAACTACCATATCAAATAAAAAGAACTGTAATTGAGAATTGAGATTGAGTAGTTATTTCTGGGAGGGAATTTTCATGCTTGTCAACAAATGAAACTAGAAGGAGGGTGATCCAACAAGTAAGCCCTTTTGATCTTTTTCTTTGAATGTATTCATTTTGAAATGGTTCTTATGAATTTTATAGAGCATGTGTTCAATTTTCCTAGGCTTGATGGGAGTATTCCGAGAGAGATTTCTATTTTTTTTTTCATATTTTTCAGTTTAAGTGGATTTGCAATAATTTAGATATTGACAAAGGTGAGATATGCAATATTTTTACCCTTACTTTAAGAGTATGAATCAAAAGTTAGTTCTTATTTTATGCTTCCCATGAGGATCAAGATTATGAAAGACTATGTTTGGAATTGAAAATTTTGCGTAAGTATGAAGGCGAGTCTCTCGTATATTTTCTTTTAAGATTTAAATCGATTTGTTTTAGATTTTATCTTGATAATAAACCTTCTACTAAATATTTATTTGAGCAATTTATTTTTCTCTCTTCCTTGTATACAGAAACAAGAAAATTATGATAAACATAAGGATAATGTGTAGAATGTGCCTAATAAATTTAGAAGGATAAGGTTTATTTTGTTGAGTTTACTAATAAATTTAGATTTGTTCAAAGGCTATAATATGTTGATACATATTTATAGACGTGTAAGAATGTGCCTAAATATATTAATGCCACTTTTTAAATTGTTTCAAATAGGAAATAGGGAGGAGATTTTTATTATCCCTCACTGTGTCGAATTGGACATTGAGAAATCAAGCCCTCATAGTGATGGTCATTTAAATAAAAAATAAATATTTAATCATATATGCTTTAAAAATAATTTTTCATTATATCTTATTTCTGGATTACTCTCATTATTCAAAATTTCCTTCAAAGACGAATCCATGTTAAAAAAAAAAATTCATTATAAACGAGCGTAATTGTGAATCGTTTAGTCAAGTTAAGGATAATAAATGATTACTCTGTGGATAATTAAAAAAAAAATTATGCATATGAAATTAATGAGGCATGTCCTTTTGACTTGTATTGTACAAAGGAAGAGGTAAAAATCAATTTTGATGAACCACTGGATATTAAGACACCAAGGCAATTCCCCTCATGTCAGTTTTTCATTATAAAGGGGAATTTACATTGAAAGATAAGATATGTCTTAGTATAGAAATAATGAATCTCCATTTTGTTTCTTCTCAATGTCTAAATGGTTTCCATTCTCTAGAGAAAGAATCTTATTTAAATGTGATTTGAAAATTATAATTCAAGATTTTGATGATCTATGTGATGTTATTGAAAATTCCTCACAAGTATGTAATAGTGTTTGTTGGACACACAATCCTTTCTGCTTTCATTACTTGTAACAAGAATGTACATATGAAGTGTTATATGCGTCAGGAAGAGTCATACGTTAGAGAAGACCCCAACGATAGCATATTTGTGCATTTTTAAAGTTTCATGCTAATGGAATAATCATTTTGTAGAGTTATTATTCCCTCCCTCTCCTGGCCTGACAATGGTATCAGAGCCAAAAATAACTCAGTGAGCATTTCCTCTTTTATGCAGAAAACACCATCTGCCATCTCTGCCTTCGTAGTATGATTCTGTAGGGATTCTCTCTACCATATTCTCCCTAGTTTCCTTTGAATTAGGTTTCTACCACCAAAATATGTCGAACTATCTACTACCCGACTACTACCCATGATCATAACTGTTGACATATCACCTCCTTTCACCGCTCACCCCTCAAACACTACTCTTGACTCCACTTTATTATGAGATAACTAATCCATGTGATTGAAAAGATTAAGCATAGATATAATTGATGTAATACACTACACTATTGATCAATATTCTATTAATATGAACATGTACATTTACACTATATGGTTACAAGAAGTTACAGAGTTACCAACTGTAACGATAAACTAACTAATTAACTAGTTAAGGATGTAATTAGGTATTTTCCTTAACACTCCCGCTTAGTTACATCCAAAATATCACTATCACGTGCTACCAATGCATTAGACTCCCCCTTAAACATAACTTGGTCCCACATTATGAGATTAAAATCTCATACTTTCCCCCAAATTCTCTTATTCAAGTGGAATTAATACCAAATTCCTCCCATGGCCAGTGCCACAAGCTACTCGAAACCAATGACACACTACATGATTGCATTCTAATCTATGTAGGCCTAACTCAATGGGGCCTTACAAAACCAGGGGAATAGAACTTGCTCATAGAAAAGCTTACAACTTGGACCCAAAAACTTACTGGAGTGTCAACTGGGGTGTCAGCTACAATCGAATATGCACCCTTCAAATTACAACATTTTATTTCTTCTTATATTTGTTGGTGAATGAAAAACAAAAATTTAAACAAAATTTAGTTGTATTTTGTTGCATTCTCTTCTCCACTTTTCCTTTGTGTCTCTTCCCATCTTTCCTCTTCGTGGATTTTCAGTTTCCTTTCTTTCTCGAGGTGAGGTTTTATGCATGCAATTTTTATTACTTGATAATTTCAAAACTTTGTCCATAAAATGGCTCTATGTGGATTTTTTTCCTTGGAAGATTGCCTTGGAAGCCTCAATCTTCGATTCACTGAACTTGTTTCTCTCTTTGCATTAAGCTCAATATCTTTGTAGATTTCCAATTCTAAGACATGAAAAACTTAAATATTATGGAGATTATAAAAAACAATTTTCACTTCACCTTTTCATAAATCCTTCAATAACATATTTTCATTTTTTCATATTTTCCAATTTTTAATAAACATGAATATCTCCCATAAACTACATTTTCAATTCACCTTGGTAGAAACTTTTAATTCTTGACTCACTTATTGATATCTCTTTACCAATGCCAAAAATAAATCACATGATCTTTGAAATTAAAATTTAAAATAAACCACTTGGTTTTATACGACCTCTTTATATTCTAAATAAAACACTTATTTTATCCTATTTCAAAAAAATAAAGTATTATTTTTTAAAATAATGCTTAAGGTTCTCAAGATTCTATTATTTTTTAAAATACTACTTAAGGTTCTCAAGATTCCGACCCCTTGTTAAGAGTTGTAATCTCGTTAGTTAGTAAAAGTTAGTTTATAGTTATAGTTGGTTACGTTCAGAAACCGTATAATTGTTTGCTATCATTATTTATAAAGTTCAATATGAAATCAATAAGCTATGCGTTCATTTCCAATATCATTCCAGGGTTTTCTTCTTCTTTTATTATTGTTTTCATGGTATCAGAGCGTGAGGTTGGGAGTAGTGAGTCGATAGATATTGAAGAATCCCTGTTGAACGCTATTTGTGCAGTGTCTGCATTCGCTGCTATCTGCGCGCTGATGTGTGCCCTCTCCCAGAATATTGTCTACTGTTGTTTGCACGTTGGTGTGTGCCCTCTCCCAGAAGGTTGTCCACTGTTGTCTGCGTGCTGGTGTGCGTCCTCTCTCCCAGAAGGCTACTATTCGTAAGGGCTGAATACCTTGCTGATTGAAAGGTTGTTGCGTAAGGCTGAATATTATTGTTTTTCAAAAGATTTTTATCTATTTTTTTTCCAGCTATCTTGCTGTTCAAATGTTGTTGCTAAAGAAGCATGGGATATTCTTAAGTTGGCTTATAAGGGTAATGATAAAGTGAAAACTGTAAGACTTCAAACCCTTAGAACTCAATTTGAAACCCTCAAGGTGAGTGAATCAGAAAGTGTTGATCAGTTAATGACTAAAGTGATGGGTATTATTAATCAACTTAGGATTAATGGCGAAAAAGAACTCATAGACCAAAGAGTTGTTGAAAAATTTCTTAGAAGTTTACCGAAGAACTTTGAAATGGTTGTTACTGCTCTTCTTGAGTCGAAAGATCTAACTAACTTTTCTATAGAAGAATTGATTGGCTCATTGTTATCTCATGAAGCAAGGATGACCTTGGATCTTGGTACTTTAGAACATGCATTTCAGACTAAAGTGTCCATGGACAGAGGCAAAGGCAGAGGTTTTCATGGACTTGGTAGAGGACGTTCTCAAACAAGAGATAAACCTGAACAAACAAAAGATCAATCAGAGCAGTCAAGATCATCTTCACAAGATCGTGGTCAGAGATGGACAAGTAAATCAGTAATCCAATGTCGTTATTGTAAAAAGTTGGGTCATCATATATATGAATGTCATAAGTTGCAGTTTAGAAATAAAGCTAATGTCACAGAAAGTGAAACATCTAATTTACTCTGTTTCTTTCATGTCAAGTATCTGAGCAAATTCTTGACAAAGATGTTTAGTTACTAGATAGTGGATGTAGCAATCATATGACTGGTCAGAATGATTTACTTTCTAATCTTGATACATCTCTTATTACTATAATTAGTTTGGGTGATGATCATTCGATCGAAGCATTAGGAAAAGGTGTTGTGCCAGTTCTAACAAAGCAGGGTGAAGTGAGAAATATTG
>ML777849.1:104915-117053 GCA_009831015.1 Picea engelmannii | reverse complement strand
TTCTTGTGTCTTGGCAAATCAACAAGATCCCATGTCTTGTTCTTCTCAATGGAGTCAATTTCTTGGTTCATGGCTTGAACCCAATGTGGCTCCTTAGCTACTTCCTTAAAGGATGTAGGTTGACATGACATTAAAGAAAAAAGGTTTTGTTGTTCAAAGTCATCCAACTGCTGATGGATTTCTCTCAAACTTCGAGTTCTCTGATTTTGTGGTTCAGAGAATGATTCTCTACTAGAAGTTGAGTTATCCTGAGAATTTTCAGGTTGCCTTTGTACTTGCAATCTTGGAAGAAAAGTTTGAGGTACTTGTTGTCCTGAATTTTCTGCATTTTCACAACTTGGCAACAATGGATTTGGACTGTCCATTTGCTGATTTTCTGAATCATTCCAGAATTGATTTTCCAGAAATTTTACATCTCTGCTGAGAATTAGTTTCTTGGTGATTGAATTGTAAAGCCTGTAAGCTTTATATGTTTCACTATATCCAATGAAAATACATTTCTCACTTTTATCATCAAGTTTCTTCCTTAATTCGGAAGGTATGTGAGCATATGCTATGCATCCAAATGTCCTTAGATATGCTACTTTGAGCTTTGTCCCACTCCATGCTTCTTGGGGAACTTTCATCTTTAGACTTGTGGTTGGTGATCTATTCAGGAGATAAACTGAGCATGCTACTGCTTCAGCCCAAAATCTATTTGACAAACTTTTCTCTTTGAGAAGTGTTCTTTCCATATTCATTATTGTCTGATTTTTCCTTTCAGCCACTCCATTCTGTTGTGGAGTATATCTGGCTGTTGTTTGCATGATAATGCCTTGTGATTTGCAGAAATTTGCAAATTCTCTAGAGTTGTATTCTCCTCCTCCATTTGACCTGAGTGCTTTGATATATTTGCCACTCTATTTTTCAGCTTCTGCCTTGAATTCTTTGAATTTTTCAAAAGTTTCAGACTTGTGTATGAGAAAATAGATCCATATTTTTCTGTTGAAATCATCAATAAACGTTAGAAAGTAAAAACTACTACCTATTGAATCTATTTGCATTGGTCCACATATGTTAGTGTGAACAAGTTCAAGATGTTGTTTGGCTTGATTGGAAGACTGTGGAAAACTAGTTCTCTTATGTTTTCCAAGTATGCAAGACTCACATGGGGGAATTTGCTCTTTAAAGATAGGTAGACCTTTGACCATGGAGTTTTTCTGAAGAAGACTTAGACTCTGAAATGGTAGATGTCCAAATATTATATGCAAAACCATTGTTTCATTCAGGGTTGATGCACTCTGTGCATATGGTTGACTCAGATTTGTAGTTCTAAGGGTAAGGGGAAACATCCTATTTGGAGTCATAAAGATTTCAGAAATCAATTTTCTGTTGGGGTATTTGTCATATATTTTGCAAGATGATCCCTCAAAAAGTACCTTATAGCCATGTTCAATGAGCTGTCCTACACTTAGAAAATTATGTTTCAGATCTGGAACATGATAGACATTGTATATGTCTTTCTTTACATTTTGTTTAGTAAGAATAGGAACAGTTCCTTTTCCTTGAACTTTGACTAAATAATCGTTTCCAAGTGTAATATCAGATGAGATTGAAGAATCAATGCATGAAAGTAATTCTTTGTTACCTTTCATGTGATTTTTGCATCCACTATCCAGCAACCAGAGATCTTTAGGTTGTTGTTCAGTGTTGTGACACGAAAGAAGCATACCTCCTGAGTTTTCTCCCGTGTGATTTGACACATGTGATCTGCCTGAGAGATGATCTTCTTTCTTCTTCCTGCATTCAGATTCATAGTGCCCATACTTTTTGCAGTAATAGCATTGTATGCTTGTTTTGTCATTTGATCTTCTCCCTCTACCTCTTTGAGGCTAGAAATTCTGATGTTGATTTTGTTGTTATTGTCTTTGACCTTGGAAATTTTGATTCGGATACTATTGTCTGTTACCTCCACTGGATTAAGGGTAACATTTATTTCTCCCTCTCCCTTGGTGACCTCTGCTTCTTCCTCTACCTCTCCCTCTGCTGAAGGAGAATTGAGTTTTGAAAGCATTGGAGATTGACTCATCTGTGAGATGCAGTTTGGTTTCATGTGTCACCAGAGAACCAATGAGTTCGTCTGTTGAAAAACTTGACAGATCCTTGGATTCAAGGATTGTTGTGACAACCATTTCAAATTTATTGGGCAAACTTCTGAGGATTTTCTCAACAATTCGTTGATCAGTGATGGTTTCACTAATCGGTCTGATCTGGTTCACAATTCCCATGACTCTGGTCATGAACTGATCCACATTTTCGGACTCTGTCATCCTTAGAGTCTCGAATTGCGTCCTCAAGGTCTGCAGTTTAACTATTTTGACCCTATAATTTCCTTAATAGGAAGATTTAAGGATGTCCCTGGCCTATTTGGAAGTACCAGTGCCTGTGATTTTCGAAAAAATCGAGTCATCCACAGAATTTTGAATCCAGAATTTCGCTTTATTTTCTTTGTTCCTCAGTGTTGCCTGAACAATTCGCTGTGGATTTTTCATGGCAGACAGGGCTACTGGATCTGGTTCCACATATCCAAGATCCATTGGTTCCTAGCACTCTTGTGCTTGGAAGAAGGATCTCATCCGAAGAGACCAAAACTCGTAATTCTTTCCAAGTAAAATCAGACCCTGAGTTGGTCCTAAATTGTTAGACGACGCCATATTTTTTTTTTTTTTTTAAATTTGCAGTGAAAACAGAGGGGAATTTTTGTATTTTACCTCTGTTCGCTGAAACGCCGATTTGTCGATGGCCGAAAAGAGATTATTAGACTTGAATTGGCCTTAGTCACTGTGCAATGTGACCACGCGCCTTAATGTTAAAGCGCTACAGGCTTTTCGGGTTTTCTGCCTTTCAAATTGCCGAAATGCGAAATTTGCTTATAGACGATTTAACGGTCCAGATCTTCCTGTGATCTAACGGTCTAGATCTTATCAGGATATTGCGAATCGAGACTTTGTGAACCCTGATGACGGGCTCTTCTGACTCCTCGATTCCCCGATCTCTGATTTACCGATGGCACTTTCCTTTTGGGACTTTTCCGATTCCTCTGATCTCCGCCACACGTCCCAACAGATGGACGACTCAAGTCTGCTTTGGGGGTTTCCCCGCAGAGATTCTCGGTCCCTCATTTTGACGAGATGACGTCAGTTGGGCCCCACAACATAACTTTCCTCCTATCGGGATTTCAGAGTTCAGAGTTTCGAAATGCTCGTGCTTCTTATCCTCAAGATTTTTGATTTGCCAAATCCCAATATACCGATGGACTCTCCTCTTTCGGGACTTTTTCGAGTCCTTGGATTTACGCCATGCGTCCCCTCAAGATGGACGGTCCTCGTCGTTTCACGATTTCGTGAATTGCGACTCCAAGTTCCCTGTCAACTGAGAACCCCGATTGCCGAGATGCCGACGGTTTCCTCGATGTCTACCACGTGTCCAAACAAATGGATAGCTGAGATCTGATCGCTATTTTAGGAATCACGATTTCGCGAGTTTCAAACTTGTGTTGCGATGGTATTTCAAAACCGCGAACTCCGAAATGTCGATTTGATGGCACTTGTATCTACTGCCACCTATCCTCTGAGATGGACAGCTCACAAGTCCTCTCGAGATTTCGCGATATCACGTATCAGAGTTTTGGAGTGCAATTACCTTTTCTCTTCCAACTCCGGATTCTCGATTTTGCGATGGGATAAGATCGACGACTCACGATCTTTCGTGATCGAACGGTCCAGAATGACTCGTGATTTCACTATTCATGAATTCTCATGACAGTCTTCTGACCTTTACACCTTGCGAGTCAGCGAAATGATGAGATCTCACCACATGTTTCTTGATGGACGGTCCAGATGATGTCGGGATTTTGCGACTTCACAAGTCAAAAATTTATCCTTGGCACTCTAGAGGATTAAACCTCATGCACTTTCTTGCTGATCCAATGGATGTCGTTCCTCTACACAAGATCTAACGGAAAAAATTCTTTCGCCTTTTTCGTGCTCTCCTCGTCCCTTCTGAACTGGTTTCCCGCTCTGGATCCATTCACAGGATGAATCTTATGGCCTCAGTGGATGTTCTTTGCATTCTTTGCTCCTGCGGAAGAAATATTCGTGAATCTTTCAAAGATTTGAAAGAAATACACGAGTTCTTTTTTCTCTGCTACAATCTTTGACAGATTTGAGAGAATTCCCATAAATCTTTAAACGATTTTGCCTTCTGCAGGAAACTTTAACGCTCTTGAACGAATTCTTTGAGTTCTTTAAATGTGCTTCCGTCCTGCAACTCTTCTTCATGAATCCTGATGATTCTTGAAAAGATTACAGTAATCTTTACTATTTCTTCCTTCTGTAGTCTCTTCTTCCTCGTTCTTTCGAGCGTTGTACACTTTGCTTCGGTGTGTGAGCTTCTTATGCTGATCTTTGAGCGTTTGACGATCTTCTTCCTTGTGGATTTTTCCTGCAAGGATCTTTCGAGAGTATGACGGACAGCTCTCCAAGCCTTGCGAAAAGTCTGTGTCATAATTCTCTCAAGGTTCGTGAAGCTCTGCGCTATTTGAGGATCGTGTTGCTCTCCAGCCTGTGTGAAGAGGCTTACTACTGTAGCTCTGATACCATGATAAATTTTGAAGCAAGAAATGCAGAGAGAAAGAATAGAACAATATATTGGAATGTATGAAGAAGAGTGCAAAAACAAAGTTACAATGTAAAGGGAAATAGTTGAGCTAAATAGGCTCAAGCAAGAAAAAAATAGAAAGTACAGTTGGCCAGGACAACTGGCAGTGTACAGTCAGACTGTTGAGGTTACAATATATTTAACAAGAAATGCCTCAATGATTGTTTGAAATTGCATAGTACTCACAATTGAATATTGTGGGAACCTGTTTGAGAACAGAATACACAAAGAATAATTCATAACCTTCGCTACTCGATATTTTTGGTGCATAAATTGGTCCTGGTGGGGTGCAATATTTATCACCTTCTTGTATTGAGTCATCAAGCGCTTCAAAGTGAACAATTTGTCAAAATGTGTCTTGAAATGTGTGTAGGAATTTACTATTTTCACTATCCTCTCACGTGATATCACATGGTCTTCACACTTTTATTAAACCCTAATTTTGCACGGTCTTCACACTTCATTTTGCTACATGTTATCTCCTATCGCAACTTCACAGAACTGATATATATATATATATCCATTCACTAGTGCATACATTCATTTTCTTCCATAGCTTAGTGGTAGATTCGATAACAATTATATTCTTTCGTAGGTATATTGATAGCTATTAAAACTTGATGAACTATGTGCATTGGTGTTGATGACCTCTCCTTTAGAGAGATGCTAGTCTGAATGTACTATGATTATACAAGTGCAATAAAAATTTCCGATTCTGTGACCTCACTCACGTTAACATGTGCAAGTGACAGAACTCTTTGTTCCAGTTTAATTTTTACTAGTGCATTTTCGTTGTATTGTTGTGTCATTGTGATAACTTGATATGTGTGAGTAAATATAGAATAATGCATTCTATAATCACCATTGTCAACATGGTGCTAACCGTCAAGGAGTAACACAACGAATGTTATAATAATATCAAGAGAAATATGATCTTCAATGGTATTTGGAAAGGAATTTGTGAAGCACTAGTAGTCCCTCGAGCAATAAAATCAATGAAGAAGAAGTGGAATCCAAAGAAGAATCCTGGGAATTAAAGACGAAGAGTAGCAGACCTAGTAGAAAACCAACCATTCCGACCTCAAACAAAGAAAGTGAAATATGGAAAGACAAAGACCATAAGGCCTATGTTGTGATCTCTTCTACACTAAGTGAAGAGGTGAGTCACCATATTGCTTCCATTAGTGATTCCTATGGAACCTTGAAAAAATTGAATGAATTTTATGATACACATTCTGATATTGAACTCATACAATTAATATTGAAGCTATTCAACCTAGAGTTAAATAATGACAACCCTAGGGATTTAGCTTCAAAAATGACAACCAAGATGCATGACATTGAAGCCACTAGAGAATTTATTGATCTCCTTCTCATGGTATTCATTAAGGACCTCTACCCTACATATTATCACTACCTTGAATTGTTGCAAGCAAGTGATCAAATAAAATCCATGACATTTGAAAAGAGGGTGAAGAAAGTTTCATATTGTGAGAAAGCCTTTGGAGATATGTCATCTCCTCCAACTAGTGATTCTATTTACCTTTCTCAGAAAGACAAGAGTAAACCACATGATTATCCGAGAGGAGAAAGTGGTAAAAGAGGACGTGGATGTGGAAGAAAGCATTTCAGAGGGAGGGGGATAGACAAAACAAAGGTGATAGATCCAATCTTCATTTTACCCATTCCAAAATGAATGGGTCATATGAATTAGATTACTACAAAGTTCCATGGGACAATATAAAAAAATACAAACAAAGTAAGAAAGAGGAAAAACATAAACCTTTAAAACCAACAAAAGATAATCCACCTGAATATGTAGTAACAAAATAATTATTTAACATTGCATATAGTCCTTGGAAATATGCCTTACTTCTTGACATATGTGAAACCTCTCACATGACAATCCGAAGATATTTTCTTGAGCACTTCAATGACAATGTAAATGGCATAGTGTATTTTGTATAAAAGTCCATCCTAAAACCCTTGGGAATGGGCACCATTAGAATCAAGTTTGTTGGGTTCCTAGATTTTCTTATGCATAATGTCCTCTATCTTTCTCAGATGAAAAGGATCTTTTTGTCCCTTATGTAGATTATATAGAAAGACCACTCTCTTCATATGATCAGTGGAAAAGTTCAAATACAAAAGGACTCATAACATGCTTTTTATGAACATAATGGAAGAAGGAAGATTGTTGAAGCTAAATGGGACATATTCCAATACACACAATGTCGCATACCTCTGTGATCTTATCACAGTGAAGGTATAATGTCATCTGGTATTTTGTGGAATTCTATATTTGGTCATATCAATTACGAGAGTCTTCGTTTATTGAGAAAGAACAGTATTTCTGGTCTACCTACTATTCCTAGAAAACTAAATGAATGTTATGTTTGTATCCTTGGAAATCATAACAAGTAACTTTTCCATGATTCTAGTTCCAGAGAATGTAGAAAACTTGAACTTATTCATTATGATTTGTTCAACCCTATGCATGTTCCTTCTGCAAATGTAAATAAATATATAATTTTTTTTATTCATGATTATACCATCATGTGTTATGTGTACTTGCTAAAATATAAATCACAATATTTTGAAACATTTAAAAATTTTCATGTACAGATTCAAAATGAAACTCAATCATGTATTGTCTCTCTTTGCACTAATAATGGAAGAGAATATACATCTAATGAATTTTAAAGTTACCTTCACCAACATGGGAACAAAAATCAAACAACAATTCCATACAATCCTCAACAAAATAGTGTACCTAAATAAATCACTAAGATACTCCTAGATATGGTTCGTTCCATGATGTTTTTCAAGAATTTTTAATTTATATTTTGGGCTGATCCAATTCTATGTGAATTCTATGTCAAAAACATGTGTTTGTCCCATTCTATTAAAAATAAGACTTCTTATGAAATGTGGTATGGACACATTCCTTCGGTGAGGCATCTTAGGGTCATTGGTTCCACCTATTATGCATTGATTCCTATGGAAAAAATAAGCAATCTTGATGGAAGGAGTAAAAAGTGCATATTATTGGGGTCCCCAAATACCACAAATGGGTATTGTCTCTACAATGAGACAAACAAGAAATTCATCCTTTCCAGAGATGTAATATTTCTTGAATCCTTTTATAAAGACAAAGTAGTTGAGAGGCAACTTGATCATCTTGACAGATTCACTCATGTAAAGACATATCATAAATTTTATGATTAGATTCAACATCTTGAAGGGGGGATCCTTATTTTGGGTCAATATTTGGAATGTCATTATGAAACACCATCCTCCCCTCATGAAGAAGTTCATTCCACTTCATCATAACTTGAAGTTCAATTAGATGATGTGATCCAGAGGATTAAAAACATGAAGCTTAATGAGAACTCAACACCATAAAAATCATTTGAGAAACCTAGACCAACTTAGAAAGGTCCACCAAAATGGCTCACAAAAAAAATTGAAAGTGTTCATCCTGATGAGATCATAAAGAAAGGAACCATATTTTCCTCAAAACAGGATGGAGGTAATGTTGATAATTCAAATTTAGGTGATGTAGATGATAATGATGTTTCATATGATTGTGAGTTGAATTTATCTACTAGACTTGAACCAACTTCCTTTAAAGAGGATTCTTCTCATGATTAATGGAAATGAGCCATAAAAAGGAATATGATGCTATCATAAAGAATGGGACATGGAATTTTGTGGATCCTGCATATGGAACCAAATCGATTGGCTTCAAGTGGATATTCAAGAAAAAGTATAGATCGGATGGCTCACTTGGAAAGCACAAAGCAAGGCTCATGGAAGAATGATTTGCACAGAAAGAAGGTGTTTATTATGAGGACACTTTTTCCCCACAAAAAAATGGGATATCATCTGCACTGTATTTTGCATGGAAGTGCAAAATGGATGGATATTTCATCAAATGGGTGTGAATATTTCCTTCTTGAATGGACACTTGAAAGAGAATGTGTTCATGTCTCAAGCAGAAGGATTTGTTGTGAAGTTATAGTAAGATAAGTTATGAAAGATCATAAAATCCTCATATGTCTTGAAACAAACACCGTGAGAATAGTATGAAAAGTTAGCCCAACATCTTCTAAAATTAAATTTCAATCATTTCAATCTTGAGATGAAACTTTTTTTTTCAATAAAGTTGGAAAAAAAATTCTTTATCTTTTAGTATATGTAGATGATCTATTCATAATAGGGAACAATAAGAACTACATTGCAATCATAAAGAAGGATTTGAAAAAAGGCTTCGAGATGACATATTTGTGACATCTTCACTACTATTAGGTAATTAAAATGATACAAAATCCAAAGTACATATTCATCTCCTAGAAGAAGTACATTGGAGAATTGTTGCACATGCCTGACATGATTGAGTGCAATCCTATTTCTACTCCAATGGAACAAAATGTCAAGCTCACATCAAAAGATGGGAATGAATTTGAGGATGAAACCAAGTATAGACAACTTGTGGGAAGTATTATCTATCTTACTCCCACTAGGTTAGATATATATATTTTTTGGAACTCTTTCCAGGTTCATGCAATGTATTTTCGAAGGACACTGATCTGCTACAAAAAAAGTTCTAAAATACTTGAAAGGAACTCAAGATTTGGGTCTCAGGTACTCGAAGGTGGATGACTTCAACCTGATTGAATATTATGATTCAAAATTTGATGGGGATAAGGTATATGGGGTATCAAAATTTAGGCAATCTAGGAGGATCCATAATGCCAAAAAAAGATCATCTCAAAAGATTTTGAAAATGAAATTATTCCGTAGAGCTAGGCAAGAGATTTCAAGCGATGCGTGAATATCCTCAAATGGACATCGTATAAGAAAGTTATGGCCTTACAATATTTTGACAAAAACATGGAAAAGTGATGACATGGAAGTATGGTACACTACCATATGGAATATATACAATTGAGTTGGATGAACATGTGTCCTTTCATACAGTTGACATGGCAGGATGATGTCAACATCTGTACAAAAAGTGGAAAGATCGAGGAGTGATACATGGACAAGTGACATCATCATGCTGATGTGAAAGCATGATGATCTACCACGTGTCAACCAGATTTGGATGAATCACAATCCAGTTGGAATAGTTGGAGGGTAAAAACATGAAGATGGATGTCTATTTTTCTTATTTTATGAGAAAAAAAACTATATTTTCAAAAGTTCTTCAATTTTCGGCATACAAAAGTATTTTTTATTTATTTAGAATTTCACTTTACAGTAAAAAAAAAACTTGTAAAGAATTTTCTTAGCTTTCGAATGACTATTTTTCAAATTTGTTTTATCAAGATTTGATATGTCAATTTGACAATTGTTTAACAGTAAGTTGCTTAAACATGAAAGGAATGATAATGAATTATTGTTTCCCCCAACAATGTATCTATTATTAAACTTTTGTTTTTAACAAACAAAATATACTACAACAATCTAGAGAGACTCTATTTTATTATGACTATAATTTTGAATCTAACGGATGAATATTATAATTTCTAGAATTTTTTAAAGTTGACCAAGCTAAAAACTTTGCATATTTTAAACACATGTTGCCCCCCACCTTGTATCTATCTTAATTTCTACTTAAACGTAAAATATAAAAATACCCCTTCGAAAAGAACAGTTTAAAGATTATGAATATAAATTGTTCTAAATTTTTCACTTCGTATTTTTAGAGGTACAGATATTTCATTTCACTTAATCATAATGTCTCTTGAAAATATTATGCAATGATTTTTTTTTTAAATTAAATAAAATTAGATAAAAATAATGAAAATGAAAACAAATTATAGGAATTGAAAGTAGATTCACTTTTGCAAATGCTGGTGTCATTTTTGAAACCAAATTTTGAGTATTTGTAGGAGTCTGCAACCTCCAAAGTTCAGGTAATATTGGGGGAATTCTCTAGTTTTTGGATACAGTCCCAACTTCTAGTTTTCGATGGAAATAATCTTTCGGCTGAAAAATTAAATTCTAGCAGAATCCATCAACATTAAACGTCTTCCAAGATTTTCAGTCAAAAATTATTTTTTTCGCCCGAAAGATGGTTGAGAAAATTCTGTCAGCCATAAAAAATGAAAAGACATGTCTCGTTTCATTTCACGAAAAATTGTATAAATACGCTTTCGATCGAACACATTTAACACAATTCATCACTTGTTTCATGGTTTTCTAGACCACCTAAACAAAGTTTCGAATCATCTTTTTCATTTTTGTTAAAGAAGGTAATTGATGTTTGTTCAAGTTTTTATTGGAATAATGATTTATATGTTGAAATATAAATGTTGAGCATTTTTTCAAGGTGAAGTCTTTGTTTAACATAACTTTTACAGATAACTATACTCATGGGAAACAAAAGCTTTTCCAAGAGAAAATTTGATCGCACTCAAGATGAAACTCACCATAATGATCAAAGGAGCTGGAGAAATAAACGAGAACATGCAAACATTGAAGTTAAAAATGATGATAATGTAAACATATATTTTCAAAAAGAAGAAGTCCAACCATGTATGCGTGCACATATTGTCTATATTAAAAGTATAGAATTCAAATTTAAAATATTGTTTAATATAATTGATTGTAATTACAATTTGATGTTTTTCAAAAAACATAAATAGATTTGTCTCATAATGTCGATGAAGACGCTGAAATCGAAATTGAAGAAGAAGATGTTGAAACTAGAATTAAAGCAGCAGACGAATCACCTATAGGTATGTACATAAATTTAGATAATACAAGATGACCACTTGTATATAGTTTTGTTAATTTATGTTCGGGTTTTGTTTTTTAATATAAACTTTAAATTGAAATATGCATGAGAATCTTTCAGTATTGATGATGAAATATTAGAAAATGTTGATACTGACAAATTTGGGAAGAAAGAAGCTAAGCATTATATAAGATATCGAACTAATAATATGTATAATACTTTTTTCAAAGATGAATCAATAACAATACAAACTCAAATTTTACTCTGTCTAATAATGTCAAGAAAGTTAAAAGAAGCTACATCATTATTGGGTATTCAAAAGTCGAAAAAATATACAAAGGTGAAACAGAATGTCATTGACAATATAACTAGTGTATTAAAATCTTTTGGAAATTATCGAAAAAAATATGTCAGTGCTGCACGTAGAGTGATACAAACAACAGTTGTTTCATCTAGCAATATAAAATATTGTTTTACATGACACATGGCAAAAACGATGGGAATGTCAAGAAAAAAATTGTACAAACATGGAAAATTTTGATTGCAAATAGATGCAAATGATGAACTGGCTTGTTGGACAATGATTTCTAGACGACCCTACATAGATAGACTTCCATAAAATGTTAAATAATTGGCCCGTAATTGTTGGTTGACAGAATATTGTGTTTCACCACATACAAAGGATGTGTTGC
>ML777849.1:77631-103797 GCA_009831015.1 Picea engelmannii | reverse complement strand
TATTCAAATTTATATTCAATCTTCAATCATTTTCTTGAGACACTTGAAGTTAATAAGTTCTTGTCTTATGCAGGTTTTTTTGGTATGTTGGAATCCAAGATGTAAATAGATCAATCCCATATGAAGCCAGTACAATACATGGGATATGAAAAATACATTGAGTTAAAAAATAATGTTATCAAAATGTGTTTGCATTTGATAGAAGAAAAGAGTCTTTTGTTGGTTCAGTTTGCATAGAGGACACATAATCCATAGATATTTGTGAAAACAAAAATGCAAAATATGTTAAAGATTGGAGACATAACGAACTGAATATAAAAGGGAAAATGTCACTTGAAATCTCATAGGATATGGAATCAAATGAAACTATAGTGTGAGTTGATGGCGATAGAGTTTCTGATCTTGTTAGAGAAGGTAATTTTTATGTTTAAATTTTTTCAAATAACTTGTAGATGTACTTGTGTGATAATCTAACATGAACTATTTTTTGTCCAATATATTCAATTATTTGTAGGAGATGTATTTTCCATGGTTGCACCTGTAGACAACACTGAAAACGTGAAATATTATTTGATGTGATGCATAGAAAAAAAAGATGAGGTTATTAAAATATTTTGATGATAACGGTTTAATATATGAAAGAGGATCCATTGTATTGAAAGGATATTTTTTCCAGGAAACCCATCAAACCGATACTCATGTTCACTTTAAAGACTACCATTCAGATGTCACAAGTTGTCAATATAGTCATTTCATATGTGTAGTGTGCATAAAGTTAATAGAAGTTCAATAAAAAATAAAAAATGTTAGAAAATGGAAAATGTCCAAATCGATCATGAACGAATAATTGAATATGGAATACCACTACAATTTCTTTAAAAAAGTGACATCTACATTCCAAATTTTTTTATTTTGCGTTGAAAGTAAATGTATTTATGAATATCTAGGATTCTAGAATCATTTCCAGTTTAGTTTACTTTCATGGTCCATTCAATTAAAAAAAGTTGTATTTTTGATGAATTATAAAGTTAACCAAAACTTATTTAAAATTTCAGGGAAGAACCTATAGATCGTATCTAGGGAACCTAAATTGACCTATACTTTGGATGATTATACTTTAATCCTACAAATTATCCAAATCATATACACAAATCCTTTAATGCATGTAACAAATTTACTAACATAGGATAAATGCGTTCATTATTTGCAATTTGATTGTTCAATGTTTTTTCATATGAAGAGAATAACTTCATATCAAAATAGGACCCATTTCCATGTCATTATAAGGGACTATTGATGGCTTAGAAAAACTTTAAATTTTGATAAATTTTAATATCAATTTAAATTTTAATGAAGATCGCTTACTTATATTAAATTTGATGACTTGTTTTGACTATTTTCATTGTTGGATTGTCATTTCATTGTAAAATTTCATATGAAACAATAAATTTTGATGACTTGTTTTGGCGATTTTCAACCATATTTCTGAATCAAACAAAATTTGAATTATAAGTGAGAAACTATAATTTGTATTTCACAATTTCTTGAATATTTCATTGTGAAATTTCATAAGAAACTATAAAATTTGATAACTTGTTTTGAAATCAAGAAAATAGTATATTGAAATTATTTCATCCAATATTTTTTATAAATAAACATAGTGCAAGTAAAATCAAGACAAGACAAAATATATATGTGACTAAGATGGTGAATAGTGATAAAGTATTCATGTTTAGTGATGATAAAGGTGAAAGAATGTATATATATATATATATATATATATATATATATATATATATATATATATATATTACATGACTTATCTCAATATCTCTTCTATCTCTTCTTGTGTTTTTCTTAGCTATTCTTATCATCATTGTAGTTTTCTCATAGTTGTTCGTATGAGAAAACCTTTCATTAAAATGTTGATGTACATGTGAGACCATGTCTCTCTTACTTTGTAATATTTATAGTGGATTTCTTTATTCTTCCATTTGTTCAGGTGATTCTCTCTTTCTATGTCTTCTAACCCATTATTACACTAATTTTGTTACTTCTTTTGTACACATGATTATTTATTATAACCTATAACATAAAATGAAGAATTTAAATTAATACATAGTAGGAAATTATTTAAGAGTTTGATGCTTAATTTAATGCATTGTAAGAAGGAGAATATACAAAGCATTAGTTCAAAACTAACAACTTTCCCACTTTTTTCCCATCAACTTAGTGCAGACACCTTTGAGATTTCGTCAAACCACCACAATCTATCAAACCAAGTATTGAACCAAACCAAAACAAATCTATTCTTACATTAGTATTGGTGATTAATAGATTAACAACAAAACAATTTTATTTCGACATTGACATAGTAAAGATAGAGACTCTCATCATTTTAATTTCATAGAGATCTCTATTGGTGAAATGGAAATGCCACAAGCCTACCATTCAAATACCATTAAAACCTTTCATTGCAATGTTTATGTAAATGTGAGATCACGTCTCTCTTACTTTGTAATATTTATAGTGGGTTTCTTCATTCTTACATTTTTTCAAGTGATTCTTTCTTTTTATGTCTTCTAACCCATTGTTACACTAATTTTATTAGTTCTTTCGTACACATGATTATGTTGAATTTTGATAACCTATAACATAAAATGAATCATTTAAATTAATACAAAGTAGGAAAGTATTTAAGATTTTGATGCTTAATTTAATGCATTGTAAGAAGGAGAATATACAAAACATTAGTTTAAAACTAACAACTTTGCCACTTTTTTATATCAACTTAGTGCACACACCTTTGAACATTGGTCAAACCACCACAATCTATCAAGCCAAGTCTTGAACCAAACTAAACCAAATCTATTCTTACATTAGTATTGGTGATTAACAGATTAGTAACAAAGCAATTTTATTTCAACATTGACATAGTAAATATAGAGACTCATCATTTTGATTTCATAGAGATCTCTATTGGTGAAATGGAAATGCCACAAGCCTACCATTTATGGAACATAATTTGTGGTGCAATGAAGAAATGGAGAAAACACAAAATTAGTGTCCTATAAAGAGAAAAGTTAGAATATGAAAACCGTATTTATGTTATAGCTAGCTTAAAGAAGAAAATCAATATTACTAAAATAAGATCAAAGTCTTATAAGCTTCATAGTGAAACTCCAATTGAACAAATCCTATAAAATAGTAGTGGTGTGAAGGAAAATATAGCCCGTGTGATGACTTGTTTCGACTATTTTCAACCATATTTCCAATCAAACAAAATTTAAATTATAAGTGAAAACTATACTTTTTATTTCACATTTTCTTGAATGAATTGATATTTTGAGAAATCAAATATGAGACAATAAATAGATATTTTGAATTCCAATATATATATATATATATATATATATATATATATATATATATATATATATATATAAGTTTGAATAGTTACACCGCCAAATACATAGGTTCCACATCCATTTTAGGATGATAACAAAAACTAAGACATTTAACTCCAAAATTATGGACTCTAAGTCATCGCTTTAAGATAGATCACTTCATACCTGCAATTCAAACTTGCAAAAAAAGAAGAATTCAAAAATTAAAAATTTAGAATTCAAACATGCAAAATAAAACAAATTTAAAAAATTAAAAATTTACAATAAAATTTATGTACAAATTTAAAATAAAATGTACACAAGTACCATTTTAGATTTAGATAAATAAAACAAGTTGTGATTAAATAAAAATTGGCATACATACCAAAAGAGTTAAGTATCATCGTCCGACATACTCCTTTCCACCAAATATAATTTAGACATATGTAACAATAAAAACCAATAATAATGAAAATAAATAACACATATTAGCATATCTACTTTAACTAAATATTCAATAAACAATAAGAAATAATAACATATCCAACTAGAGTTAAATGGATTTAATATTTCCCCTCACAAAGTTCCAAAACTTCCAAAATAGTTACACTCCACATTAAGCATACATGATTTAAACAATTTGTAAAATCTTCTCTAAAATCTTAAAAAAATTAAAAGAGAAAAATTGTGTTCTTCGTAAAAAAAATTGTATTCAATGTTAGATAATAATTTGAAAATAAATATAGAACTGTGTATGAAGAAAGCTCACAAATCTCAATATTAAGTCATTCTTCCAATGAAATACTTATCTCCTTGTGGATAATGTCCCAAATCCTTTAGGCGAAATTCTCATCCCAAGTGATCTTATTTGATCTTATTTACTCAGCAGTAAAATACTAATCTCTTCAGTAGCAAAATACTTCTCTCCTCTTCTGTAGTGGTCAAATAGTCAAATTCCATAATCAACTTTCAAATTAAAGTACTCATAAATCTCCATATTAAGCCATTCTTCCAAGAAATTACTTATATCTATGAAAGTTCACAAATATCCATTTTGAAAACCATTCTTCCGAAAAACACTTATCTCCTCTTTCTGTGGTGGAATAGATGTTCTCGTACAATCTTTCATGTACATGAAGAAAACACAAATCTGCACATATATTAAGTCATTCTTCAAAATCCATTTAAATCTTTCATCTTTGGGATGTATTCATATTACATATAATCAAATGATCTTTGAAATTATCTGTGAGCTAACTCACATATACAATATGTGTGATCTAGCTCACATATACAATATATGTGAGTTATTTGACATATACATATCCATAGCTTATTTGTAAATCTACTTGAATGTTGGTTTTTTTGCTTAGTAACCAATTTAGTTAAGAGTTCGACAATAATACCCTGGCAAGAAGGAATTCACTTCGTTGTATGTAGAAAACAAAAATGCCCATATGATGCAAGATAATCTCTCCACCTCAACAAATGTGCCAGCACGCCAACACGTAGACGCGCAATGGAGAAAGGGAGAGGCACCGATCCTCCCATTTTAAAAATTTGAAATATGATTCAATACAGACTTTCGTGTTGTAAGGATATAAGAGCCAGGCCATACCTTTGTATAGTTAGCGGATAGGGTTTCCTTAAATGGTTTCCTGTAGCAGGTCCAGATCATAGTCAGGTATCGACATTCATTTATGGAATGAGCCATAGGAGTATGGTGTCGTAACTGAGACAGTGATAGCACTAAGGCGGTGAAGAGGATAATCTCGTAGAGCCCTCTTTTGTAATTACGAATCTTGAGAGAGAGATCTTGGGTAGAGAGTCTTAGAATATTTAGGAGGTAGAATAGTTATGAGAGAGAGCTTGAGAGAACAAGAACTCTATTGCAATCCAGTTTTTGTAAACATCTGTATAGACACAAAGATAATAGAAAAGCAATTTTTCCTGCATGTGGTGTGTTTATGTATTTGTATTCATTGTTATTCTTTTATATGTCATCCATGTTTGAATGAATGAACTGGTGAAGTATTGTATGAGTTTCAATTGTTTCTCATCTTAGAGTTTCCTAGTGCAAGGAGTGCACACAGTCTGCAAATAGTGTGTTGACAGAGGTGAGTTAACCTCAAGGAAAGCTCAAGAGGGATATCGTTAAACCTTCATCAGTAGAAGTGTAAGGAGTGCACAGTAAGAACTCTTTGTCAAGTTTAGAGAGAAGTAGAGTTATTGAGAACTCTGTAGAGCTCTGCCAAGTAGGAATCGCGAGAGTGCAAGTGTGAATAGGAAGAACTATGTATTGATTTTGGGAATAACAAAGTTACAAAATACTCTATAGAAGCATATTTGCAAGGTGTGTATTGAGAAAAGGGAACGTCGAGAGGGCGAGAAGTATTTATTTTCATTAAATCATTCGGATCTAAGTTTGACGAAATCCTAGAAATGCAAGGAGTGCATGGGATATCAAAATCTTCAAGGAGATCAAGCTCATAAAGAATAACACAAGGAGTACGTGGGTGATGGACTTATTCTAAGTTATAAATATTAGAAGAGATAACACAAAGAGAGTGTAAGAGATAGACTTATGCCAAGTCCAAAATATAAGGAGAGATAGCATTTTCAAACGTGCAGGTGAGACCCAAAGGTCAGGTTCGTGGGAGAAATTTCAAAGGCCAAAACAATATTTGAACACTTTCAAAATATTTCAAGTCGAGAGAAGGTGGAAGCTCAGGAGGAGGAGCGAAAACAACCATTATATTGGTTGTGGGAAAGGATATTGGAACGTTAGATCAATTTCCAGTGACATAAGGAAGCGCAGAGGAGGAAACAGATCTTAAGCATTGGATCAGAGTGCAGAGGATCAACTGTCATCTGATCAGGAGAAGGTGAACAAGATTTGATACTTTGTGTACACACGGTAGGGTGGAATCGTAAAAGTCCAGAATTTATTTGGGACCGTCCATAATTTAGGAGGACATGTGGAGGAGATCCATCAAGTTCGGGTGAAGGTGCTCTGGTAGGGACAAGCACACCGAAGGTTGAAACACCCGAAGCCTGAAGAGTCGAAGGGTCGAGATATGTTGATATGCAAAGGGACACTTGTCAAAATATTGTGAGCTATAGGTAAGTTGTAGTGAGGTTTTAGTTGAGAACTGAGATCACCAAAGCCAGAAGAGCGAAAGAAAATCTAGACTGATAGATCTAGAAGGGCATGTGGAAAGAGATCGTGAATTGTGGGTGAATTCACTCCAGGAGAATGCGAAGGAAGAAGTGACGCACACGTGCACCACCCTCACGGCACGTCCGCTCACAGGACCTTCTTCCCCTCAGCCCAAAGAACTCGAAGGTTCTTCTATCTCCCTACAGGGAGATCTGCACCCATAGAAATCTGTTCCAAGGCCTCCCCTTTACCATCGGGAGAACCACCAAATCTCGCTGTCTCGCGAGTTCGTGACTTTAAAACCCCCAAACCTTCCTTTCAAATCTTGCGATACCCAATCTGGCGATACGGGTATAACTTCTTCCAGATGTAACCATGGGCTAGGTTGAATGTTAGCGCCTCTCGCGACTTCGCGGCTTCGCGACCTCGCAACCTCACCGGTTGAACCGTCGAGTTTTCACCCTCCAAATCTGCGAGTCCCTGAGATACGTGGTCCTGCCTTATGCTCTTCCACGCGTCCACAAGAATATCGGCTCCTCGGCCCTTCGCGCCTCGACGTCCACATGAGTCTCGGCTCCTCGACACTTTGCGACTCGCAAATCCTTTGTGCCACCTGTATTCCACTCACACTCCACTATGGCCCACACTGCTCCAGCTGTCGGGATATCACTATCTCGCAACCACGCGATCCCCATGATTGAATTCTCTGACCTTTTCTTGCGAGGTCCCGAGACACGATCCCTCGCCCAGATCCAACAGTCCTCCTATGTTACGGATCCAACGAATATCCTTCCCTCGATACCCCGCGACCTCGCGACTTGGAGTACCCAAATGTTGGACTCTCAACCTATGAGATCCGAGCTCGCGAGATCTCTTGATCTATGACACGCGTCCCATCCTATGGATGGTCCCGATCCTTTCACTGCTTCGTGACCTCGCGACTTCGTGACTTTGGACACCCAATATTTGAACCTTCACTCGCGAGCTCCCGAGTTCACGAGATCACCGATCTCTAACACCTGTCCCCTTCATATGGATGGCTCATAGCCTCCTCGCCACCTCGCTACTCGTGAAACCAAAGGGCTTCCCTTTCTATCATCCAATGTCCGAGTCGGCGAGATGAGAATATCCTGACACGCGTCCTCCTTAATGAACGGTTCTGATCTTATCGCGTCTCGCGATCTCGCTGCTCTAGCTACACACTTTCGGGTCTTCAACTCCCGAGTCCCTGAGACATGAGATCACGTGTAGATCTGATGGCTCGACCTCTCCTGTGCTTCAAACTCTTCGGAATCTTCTCGCCGTAACCTCCTTGCACCTCTGCAGGATCTGACGATTCTCGGAACTTCGTGAAATCTCCTCGGAGAATTTCAACCCTCTGTTCTTCCTTAGTTAACCTACGAAATGAATCAGTGAGTATCTCTCCCCGAGATTCCTTCGCCGCTTCACCAACCCGCGACGTTTCTTCCTGACTTCCAACAGCAACTTCTTTTCACTTGTCCTTCAGTGAACTCGAAGGCCTATACCTTCTGAGCTTGTTCTCGACTTCTCAAGTCCTTCAGAGAACTTACTTGTGAGAACCCCTTGCGACAAACCTTCAATCACGTCTAAGTGTTGAAGTCACTTGACTCTGCGCACTCCTGCAACAATAGTCTCCCAAAGCTTCTGCTTAGTGTCACGACTGAGACATATTCTTCAGCCTACGCACTCCTTGCACGGCTTCAACAACCCACTTCCACTTCTGACGTGAATGAGAAAAAAAGCTAAACTACTGAGCCTCCATCAACGCACTCTTTGCGGATGAATTCAACTTCACACCTCACAGGAATCTCCTGGCTCAGATAGAGAAACAATTCAACCTCATTCTCTCTCTGTTTTAGACTTCAGTTGGAAACATGAAATCATATGCACAGCATATACAAAGAAAATGCGTAACAAGAAAGCAAACATTCATGAGCATGACATCAATACACAGAGTAAACAACACAAACCATGAGCTTGAATTAAAGCTTCCTTCTATTAATTCAATTTCCTGTACATGGGTGTTCTTCCTACAATATTCTCTGCTTGCTCTTCTCTTCTTAATGCTTGATCTTGTTACAATGATACAATGAGGGTGTCTATCTCCGTTTTCCCTCTTGAACTCTAAACTATCAAATCTAGACTTAAAAATCCTATCTACCAGCATTAACTAGATTAAATGCCTCCTATCTACCAAAGGATGAGAGATTAAAGGCTCAAGGTCCAATACAATATACAATGCACCTTCATAAATGGTTCATTAAAGACTTGTGCGACAACCCCAAAGCATTTTAAAAAATTTGGGTTTGTTTATCCATCTGATCTTCGCTTGATGTGTTGGCCCGCTTGGTGAGTTGGTGATGCTCCTGCATCATACTCCTCGGCTTGGAGACTTTCATGGGCTCCTGTCCATGAGCTCCTACACAATCTGTCCATGCTTTTGAATCTCTGCTTCAGTCTCCCAGCTGGCATCTTCCACTGGGTGGTTCTTCCATTTGACCAGATACTCATAGTATTCCTTTCGTCTGGTCTTTTTTCTCACCTTGTTGTCAAGTATACACTCCATCTGTGGCTTCTCTGCAATCGGCATCTGCTTCTACCACTGGATCTCTGGCTTTTCATCACTTCCAGCTTCTGCTTCCTAAACCTTATATGGATATAAGTCTGAGACATTGAATGTCGAAGATATTCCGATCTCTTCCCACAACTCAATTTCATAAGCATTTTCTCCCAAATTCTTTAGGACTATGCATGGTCCAATTTTCTTCATCTTCATCTTGTTGTATGTTCCCCTTGGGAACATTTCCTTCCTCATATGTTCCATAACTAGATCCCCAACCTTGAACTACAGTTGTCTCCGATGCTGATCCGCTCTGCGCTTATATTCTTGGTTTGATTCCAACAATTGCTCCTTCACCCTGCTGTGAAGTTCTTCCATCGCCTTTGCAAATTATTCAGCATTTGCACTCTTAGTTATTATCTTCTCTGAATCCCTCAGTTCATATACTCCTCTTGGTTGCCTTCCATATACAATCTCAAATGGACTTTTTCCTGTGCTTCTGTTCATTGATTCGTTGTAAGCAAACTCTGCCTGTGGCAACACATTGTCCCAGCTGCTATGGTGCTCTATCACCAAGCTTCTTAATAAATCTCCCAGACTTACCACCTCTGTTTTGCCATCCATCTGAGGATGATAGGCTGAACTAAACATCAATTTAGTTCCCATATTTTTCCAGAGTGTCCTCCAGAAATGTCCAATGAATTTTGTATCCTTGTCCAATACTATGCTTCTGGGTAAACCATGAAGTCTAATGATCTCTTTGAAGAACAAATTTGCGATATGAGTCGCATCATTGGTCTTCTGGTATGGGATAAAATGTGCCATTTTGGAAAACCTATCAACCACCACAAAGATTGAATCATGTCCTCTTTGCATCCTAGGCAATCCCAATACAAAATCCATGTTTGGCCTCCCATGGCCCTTCTGGTATGGGTAATGGCTGATGGAATCCCACATTCTGCTTCTTGCCCTTCGAATGCTGGCAAATTCTACACCTGTCAACAAACTTCTTGACTTCCAACTACATCCCTGGCCAAAAGTATGCTTCGCTCAGCTTTGCAAATGTCTTGTCGTGGCCAAAATGTCCTGCCAAGCCTCCACTATGTTTTTATTTTAACAGATTCTCCCTCATGGAGCAATTTGGAATACACAGTCAATTTCCTCTGAATAGCAATCCTTCCTAGATCATATAATCTATCCATGGGCTTATGTCTCTGAGAACTGGATTCTCAGCTGCTTCATATGCCTCTGCAAAATCTGCATCTCCTGCATACATGTCCCTCAGGTTTTCAAAACCCAATGTTTTGATTCGGAACTCCTGCAGCAACAAACACTTCCTTCTCAAAGCATCAACCACTTTGTTAGCAGTACCTGAAATGTGTTTAATCATAAATGTAAAATTCTGCATATACTCTACCCATTTAGCATGTTTCTGATTCAACTTCTCCTATTGAGTCACAAACTGTAATGCATGATTATCACTATACAAAACAAATTCTTTCGGGATCAAGTAATGCCTCCATTTTTTCAACGCCTGTATGATAGCATAAAATTATTTGTCATACATGGAGTACTTTACTTTTGCCTCATCCAACTTCTCGCTGAAATATGCAATTGGTATGTCCTCCTGGCTCAAGACCTCTCCTATGGCAAAACCACTTGCATCACATTTCACTTGGAACACCTTTTGGAAATCCGGCAACACTAAAACCGGTTGTTCTGTGATCTTCCGCTTCAACAGATTGAAGCTCTTCTCTGCTTCTTCAGTCCAATGAAAATATTTATGTCTTTTCTTGAAAGTATCCATCATCGTTGCGCTAATTCCACTGAAATTACTAATGAATTTTCGGTAGAAACTAGCCAGTCCATGAAAACTTCTCACCTCGAAAATACTTCTCGGTGATGGCCAATCTTTGATTACCTCCACTTTACTTGGATCCATATTTAATTCATTTGCCGATATGACAAACCCCAAGTAAATGAGTTATGTCTTCATAAATGAAGATTTCCTCATGTTGATCAACAACTTCTCCTGCTGTAGCTTTCTCATTAATGCAGCTAAATGCTTCAGATGCTCTTCTTTTGTTTTGCTGAAAATCAATATGTCATCCAGATAAACAATGACAAACTTACCAATGAATTCCTTCAGCACTTCATTCATTAACCTCATGAAGGTACTCGATGCATTCGTCAAACCAAACGACATGACTAGCCATTCATACAACCCTTCATTTGTCTTGAAGGCTGTCTTCCATTCATCTCCTTCTCTCATGCAAATCTAATGGTATCCACTTTTCAAATCAACCTTTGAAAAAAATTCGGCCCCACTCAGACAGTCCATCAAGTCATCCATCCATGGCAATGGAAACCTGTACCTGATGGTTATCTTGTTAATGGCTCTGGAGTCTGTACACATTCTCCAACCTCCATCTTTCTTTGGACTCAGTACTGTTGGAATGGCACACGAACTTAAACTTTCCCTGATCAGTCCTTTATTCAATAGTTCCTGCACCTGCCTTCTGACTTCTTCATTCTCCTGCGGTGTCAACTTGTACACAGATTTGTTTAGCAAACTGGCTCCTGGTATGAGGTCTATATGATGACTCACACTTCTCATTGGTGGCAACGAATGAGGTAATTCGTCTACTACGATGTCAGCGAACTCTTCCAGTAGTTCCTGAATCTCATTGGGTAAATCATCCACTCTTGTGCTGGTCAAAACAATTCTTGGTTTCCTGACCACAAAGAATTGTGGATCTTCCTTCTTCTTTACTTCCGCCAGAAGCTCCTTCCCACTCATGAGAAGTACAATATTCCTCAGCTCTGGTTTTACTTATTTATCTTTAATTGGAAGCAGCATATGTGTTCTTCCATTCTTCTCCAGAGTATACGTATTCATTTTCCCATCATGAAATACGTTCCTATCATATTGCCATGGTCTGCCTAGCAATAAATGACATACATCCATAGGAATAACATCACAGAGTATTTTATCAGTTTATCCTCCTATCTTGATGTCAACTAAACATTGTTTGGTGACATTTACCTGATTTCCCTTCTATAGCCATGAAACTTTGTATGGAATCGGGTGATTAGTTGTCTCTAGCTCTAGTTTCTCCACCATCTTGGTTGAAACGAGATTGTCTGTGCTTCCACTGTCCACAATAACCTTGCATTTCCTATCTTTGGTCTTGCATGTGGTTCTGAAAATCCTATTTCTTTGAGTTGTGTCCTCCACCTCCTTCTCGGGTGTTAAGAGAACTTTACGCATCATCAATGACCTGTCGTCTTCTACGTCTTCTGCTTCAGCATCTCGCCTCTGTGCTTCGGTGATGTGAGTTTCTCCTCCATCCTTCTTCCTATCTAGATAGTCAACTGCCTTGTGTCCATTTTTCCCACATGTGTAGCATGTGATGAATCCACCTCTACCTCTTCCCCTACCTCTGGTACGAGGAAAGGTGTTATTATCAGCGTATCCTCCGCCCTGTTCTGTCTGCTGCCTTCGATGTTCAGCATGTTGGCCTCGCTGTGAACTTCCACCTCTTTCCATTCTAGTCTGAGGCTTCTTCCAATCGTCCTTGGATTTCTGGAACCTATCTTGGGCAACTGACTTACCTTTTGGTTGGATCCTACCTCTACCTTGTTGTCCTGGTTTACGTATTAGCTTTTCCTCAGCTTTCAACGCCATCTGATACGCATCCTCCACCGTTCTGATGGTCGTCATACTCATCTCATCCTGGATATCGTATCTCAAGCCATTCATATGCCTGGAAACTTTTTCATCATCGCTCTCCCGATGACCTGCTCTGATATTGAGCTTGTAAAATTCTTCAGTATACTCCTTTACTGTCATCAACTTCTGTCTTAGGTTCTGCATTCTCCTAGACAATGTGATTTGATAATCCCTTGGGATGAATTTTTCCTTCATCTTCGCAATCATTCGATCCCAGCTTTTGATCTTTTGTTTGCCTTTGCAGCGTCTATCAGCTTGAAGCTCGTCCCACCATAATGTTGCATGTCCCTTCAAATTTGTGACAGCATGCTTGACCTTCCTATCCTCTTCAATGTATTCATAGTCGAAGTAGGTGTCAAGGGATCTGATCCAATCTAGAAGCTCTTCTGCATCCAGATTTCCTTCATAGGTTGGAATGTCCATCTTTTTCTTCGAACTCATATGGGCGATAGATTTTATTAATTGCTCGTTGGCTGCATCTTCGGCTGCAACTTCTCCTTGTTGTTCAGCTTCCTCTTCAACTTTGGAATCACTAAGATCCCCTGCACCAACTCCACGTCTCTGAGCTGTCTCCATCTCTTCAAGCCTTGCTCAGAGATCTCTCATCTGTCTCTCCATTTATGGATTCCCTGTTGGCCTGCCTCTTCTTCTCACCTCCCTGTCTTTGGGATCAGGTGATTGTCTTTCTCTTCTAGGTGGCATGATGTATCCTCTTCTTGCTACAGAAAACAAAGACCTTTTCCCGCTCTGATACCACTCTGACGCAGATGTGCACCACCCTCACGGTACATCCGCTCACATGACCTTCTTCCCCTCGGACCAAAGAACTTGAAGGTTCTTTTATCTCCCTACCGGGAGATCTGCACCCATAGAAATCTGTTTCGAGGCCTCCCCTTTACCACCGGGAGAACCACCAAATCTCGTTATCTCGCGAGTTCATCGTGGGCTAGGCTGAATGTTAGCGCATCTCACGACTTCACGGCTTCGCGACCTCGCAACCTCACCGGTTGAACCGTCGAGTTTTCACCCTCCAAATCCATGAATCCCCGAGATACGTGGTCCTGCCTTATGCTCTGCCATGCGTCCACAAGAATCTCGGCTCCTCGGCCCTTCATGCCTCGACGTCCACACGAGTCTCGGCTCCTCGGCACTTTGTGACTCGTGAATCCTTGGTGCCACCTGTATTCCACTTGCACTCCACTATGGCCCACACTGCTCCAGCTGTCGGGATATTGCTATCTCTCAACCTCGCTATGCCCATGACTGAATTCTCTGACCTTTTCTTGCGAGGTCTCGAGACACGATCCCTCGCCCAGATCCAACGGTCCTCCTATGTTACGGATCCAATGGCTATCCTTCTCTCGATACCACGCGACCTCGCGACTTGGAGTACCCAAATGTTGGACTCTCAACCTGGGAGCTCCGAGCTCGCAAGATCTCTTGATCTCTGACACGCGTCCCCTCCTATGGACGGTCCCGATCCTTTCGCCGCTTCGTGACCTCGCAACTTCGTGACTTTGGACACCCAATATTTGAACCTTCACTCACGAGCTCTCGAGTTCACGAGATCACCGATCTCTGACACCTGTCCCCTTCATATGGATGGCTCAAAACCTCCTCGCCACCTTGCTACTCACGAAACCAAAGGGCTTCCCTTTCTATCATCCAATGTTTGAGTCGGTGAGATGAGAATCTCTTGACACACGTCCTCCTTAATGAATGGTTATGATCTTATCGTGTCTCGCGATCTCACTACTCTAGCTACACACTTTCAGGTCTTCAACTCCTGAGTCCCCGAGACACGAGATCACGTGTAGATCTGATGGCTCGGCCTCTCTTGTACTTCAAACTCTTCAGAATCTTCTCACCGTAACCTCCTTTCACCTTTGCAGGATATGATGATTCTTGGAACTTCGTGAAATCTCCTCAGATAATTTCAACCATCCGTTCTTCCTTAGTTAACCTATGAAATGAATCAGTGAGTATCTCTCCCTGAGATTCCTTCGCCGCTTCGCCAACCCGCAACGTTTCTTCCTGACTTCCAACAACACCTTCTCTGCACTTGTCCTTCAGTGAACTTGAAGGCCTATACCTTTTGAGCTTGTTCTCAACTTCTCAAGTCCTTCAAAGAACTTACTTGTGAGCACCCCTTGCGGAAAACCTTCAATCATGTCTAAGTGTTGAAGTCACTTGACTCTGCGCACTCCTGCAATAGCAGTCTCCCAAAGCTTTTCCTCAGTGTCACGACTGAGACATATTCTTCAGCCTGCGCACTCCTTGCACGGATTCAACAACCCACTTCCACTTCTGACGTGAATGAGAACAAAAGATAAACTACTGAGCCTCCATCAACGCACTCTTTCGGATGAATTCAACTGCACACCTCACAGGAATCTCCTGGATCAGATAGAGAAACAATTGAACCTCATTCTCTCTCTGTTTCAGACTTCAGTTGGAAACATGAAATCATATGCACAGCATATACAAAGAAAATGCGTAACAAGAAAGCAAACATTCGTGAGCATGACATCAATACACAGAGAAAACAACACAAACCATGAGCTTGAATTAAATCTTCCTTCTATTAATTCAATTTCCTGTACATGGGTGTTCTTCCTACAATATTCTCCGCTTGCTCTTCTCTTCTTAATGCTTGATCCTGTTACAATGATACAATGAGGGTGTCTATCTCCGTTTTCCCTCTCGAACTCTAAACTATCAAATCTAGACTTAAAAATCCTATCTACCAGCATTAACTAGATTAAATGCCTCCTATATACCAAAGGACGAGAGCTTAAAGGCTCAAGGTCCAATACAATATACAATGCACCTTCATAAATGGCTCATTAAAGACTTGTGCGACAACCCCAAAGCATTTTCAAAAATTTGGGTTTGTTTATCCATATGATCTCCGCTTGATGTGCTGGCCCGCTTGGTGAGTTGGTGATGCTCCTAGATCAGGAAGGTATGACATCATCGAAGCCCAAACAATTGAAGAGAAAGATAATCATCGATATAGAAGAGGACATGTATCACCAGATCATGGACTTCAGAGGATTCTACTTCAGGTTTTATATGGAAAGAAGTTTCATAAAGTTCTGAAGCATCGAAGGCCGAAGTGGTTAAGGGTCATTGATACCAGAAGGATCACGTGGATCATTTATCTGTGAAGGGAAAAGTGGAGGACGAATATTCACTCCGTTAGACAACCATTGAATAGTCATTGGATCAAGAGAGGACAGGTGTCAGAAGATCCAACACTCCAAAAGATTTCACGTCAGAGATTTTTGGTTGTTGATATTTGAGAACGCTGAAGGCTGAAATATCAAAAATGATGAGAGTCGTCGATGCGAAGGAGGACACACTACACTAGATCTAGGACTCCAGAGGAAAGAGGAGGAAGAATAGGTTTGAAGCCCATAGAAGATCTCGATCGTTGATCGAAAAGGGAGTGGAAGGACCATCGATCTGATTAAGGAGGCCAAAGTCCTGAAGTGGGAGCACAACCATTGATTGGGGAGACACGCGTCATCAGATATTCCACTCCAGGAGATACCCAGTTAGCAGAGGTGATAATTTGAGAATCAAGATCCCTGAAGGCCGGATTCACGGAGGGAATCCTAGCCGTAGGTTCAGGGAGACATGTGGCAATAGATCTTCCACTCTGGAAAATTTCCATACGGAGGAAGCATAAGTTTGAGACTCAAAAATCTCGAAGGTCGAAAATTCAGAATCAACGAGAGTCATAGATTTAGAGGGGAGTTACATGGTGATAGATCACAAAGGTCTAAGATCATGCGTGAAGGGAGAAGAGGTCATTGATTGGAAAGTTGGCCAGAGAAAGGTAAAGATTCAATAACAGTCATTGATCGAGAAGTAGCAGCTAGAGGTTGAAGATTTATAGTAGGGAATAATTGCGGGGCTAAGACAAGCTTAGAAGATAATATTTCTTGAGCGGGCCACAATTTCAACCAATGTTTCGACAAAGGGATACGTGGAAGTTGGAGGTGAATTGTGGGGAAAAATGTGGGTTGGTATAAACCTCTCTTGCCTGTTCCTGCAATCACAAAGTTACAGAAGGTTATAGCCCAGGGACATATTGAAGGAAGGGGATAGTGTAAAGGATGTAGCACCCAAAAATTGAAGAGTTCTAGAGCGTGCAGATAGAGGGTGGAGGTATTCACAGGACCTACTCCTAAATAGGAAAAAGGTACCTGTTTATATTTGTTTTGGGTTTGATTATGAGCTTGAAGAGTCGATCCGACTCAGAAGAAGGAAAGATCTAGAGACCAGGAGGTTGTGCATCCCGAGGGAAGGGGGTATTCATCATGTGGTATCAGAGCCGAATTTTGTTTGCAGATAGAAGACAAAGGAGACAAAGGAGAAAGTCATTATTTGTATGCATATGTAGGAAAAGGAGAGACGGTGAAAGGATATACTCTGAAACCATGTGGTACCAGAGATGATATTTTTGTCTTTAGATTTAAGGAAAAAGGAGACAAAGATTGAATTTCGTCTGTAGATTTCAGGCAAAACAAAAGGAGGAGGAGGCCATAATTTTGTTTCCAGATAACAGGCAAAGGGAAAAATGGTGAATGGAGATGACCTGATAACATTAGGTGGTATCACAAATAGGAATTTTCCTGTAGACAACATGTGAAGGAGCAGAGTATTGATGCTTTGTAAGGAAGTTGTTGCACGCGTACAACAACAACAAAAATTTAAATGACCAAGTATACTATAAGAGAAGATGGGGATGCTCTCAGGTGTAGAGTGATCCATAGGATTTTTAGGAAGGCAGGTAGAAGGTGGAATTGGCTACTAAAGGCCATGGGCATGGTCAAAGAGAAAAACACAAGAAGAAGAGAAATCTAGAGATGGATCTAGATCTTAGTGAGATCAGAGCAAGGATGGAGCAGGTGACATTAAAAATGCAATGAGATTCTAAAGTGCATTGGGTGTATAAGTGGCCCATGAAGAAGAAGGTGAAGTGGCTAGTCAAGAGATTGTTGTCTGGAGGAAAACAACAACTGTTAAAAAGGTGGCTGACATATGTCGAAAACCTTAGTGACATAGAGGAAGAATTGGTTTATGTCTGTGAACCAGAAATTGGGAGACACCTCAATGATGAGGAGGAGTTGAGATGAAATAAAGATCTCGTAAAATTCCAAGAGAGGAGAGATGAATTTTCAAATTTCCAAGTGGGAAATGAAATGAGATCATTAGAGGATCTCATAGACTGTTAGGAGAAGAATAGTGGAAATGCATACTTATAGGTGGGAAGAATTGGACTTTCAAGTTGTCAGGTGGGAAATAGAAATAGATCAGGTGGATGTCTGGTATGATGCCAGAGGAGAAATTTTTAAAGTTCAAATTTCTAGGTGGGCAATGAGATGGGATTGCTTGATATCATAGACTGTTAGGTGGGTAGAAGATGTTATCACCATAATAATTTTCAGATGGTATCCAAGCTTCAAAATTTTAGTGAAGAGTTACATCGCCATGGAGATATGATAAATCAGAGGACCTAATTATATTTGGCGACGTATGGAAAAAATAGCAGAGATGTAAAGAGCTAGACTCAATGGACCGTCGATCCTGAAAGTGGCCTAGATCAATGGCTAAGGTGCATATCGGAGATTTAACTAATGTGAAGATTAATCAATCGAGGACGAGTCATGGAAAACCATCACAGTTTCATTATGGGATGCATGGATCCCCTAGAGGTACATTGGGGGAAAAATAGTCTGAATAAAACCACTTCCTCCAACCCTCGATGCTAAAGATGGTGGGAAAATGTGAACCATATGTCCTGAAGCAGCCCGTATCAATGACTGAAGCTTATATCGGTGATTGGAACATCACGAGGATTAATCGATAGAGGGTGGGCCGGGGAAAACTTCCATGGTTTAAATCATGGACCCGTGGCGTCGTCAGAGGCACATCAGTGCGAAAAGCAGTCCACCAGAGAGTGTTTTCTCCAAGCCCCGATGTCAATAGATACCTATAAAATGAGGAACCCCTCGACATTATTCTATGATAATTTGAAGCATTCAAATGTTCGAAAATTTGGCGCAAAGATTCCATTTGAATTTCAAAGCTCAGAACCGAACCAGACTTGTGTTTTGACAAGTATTCTTCACCATGGCTACCAATCCTATTGTTTTATTCATGAATGAACAAGATATCTCCTCCAGGGAGGAAAGACTAATTGAAAGAGATTTTGACGTTTTCGACATAGAGATAACGGTCTCACCTATTTTCGTGTCTAGATAAACTTTTTTGGACAATGTTGGAACCCACATACCTTTGCTCGAACCGGCTCAAGCCTCCATCATCCCTTACGTCATAGAAACAATATTTCCATTCCCCAAATCTGTAATATGGTGTGTAGAGCGATATTCTCAGGGAGAAAGAGCCATTTTAAATAAATTAGGGTCATAAGTTCTATGTAAAGTAGACAGTGTAACGACCCCATCTGGAACGATTCCTATGCCTTACAACTGGTAAAAGCATCCTTAAATATTTTTTTTGTTTTTTTTTTTGTGTGTGTAGGAAGGTGATAATGACATTATACTCAACATTGCAACACGACGACAAACACAATGCAAGAAACCCACACCCCAGCAACATGATGACCAATCATGAAAGCACATCAAGCACCCGAAAGTAGCCTACGACATTCAACCTATGAAGAATAAGAATGACTACCCTCCAGTCCTACCCTGCAATTGTTAGGACCTCCAGGACACATAATCAACGTTCAAGCCCAGGTTCTCATTGATTTTGACCATTTAAGGTCTCAGGGATGGTGACTCTTCTGAGGAACAAGGAGGTTTCTACATCCCCCGACACTGGTAGACCAAGCAATCAATTGATTAGAAAACCAAGTACCAACAATAATTAAATGAACAACCACACCCTCAACGGGAAGCGCAAGCCAAACGAATCAGTCAACAACCAACCATTACTCAAGGCTAAAGGGTTAATATCTAAGATTCAACGCTTTAATAACTGATCAGTTATCCATTCTAAATCCCAACTATTCAACAATTAGTAGTTCAAATTTTGACCTTAAAGCAATCAAACTAACAAGTATAAATCATGATATAGACACTAACTACCAATATAATCTAACATTCATATGCTTTAACCTTAGAAATTGCCAAATGTAAACAATATTCACTATATCAACTACAAGGTCTAAGATTAACATGCTATTAATGACTTAACGTCCAACCACCGTCGGCCATTAACTAAATAACAATAGTAACAACCTTGATGTGGAATGATGTCATTAATAAAATAATAAAGTAGTTAACAAGGCATCTAATTATGACAATTAATCAATCATTTAATATAGCAATAACACATTACATCATCAAGGCTAAAAGCAACAGCTAAGCATTTATTAACTTAATAAACTCCACATGCATCTACCTTTATTCTAGGTGCCAAATGACAGCTGCCTTCAACGATAGTCTGACTAGAATAACATATATCAATTTAATTGATGCATTTACCAACATTAAACAAGGCGCGGAAACATGCGTCACGACAAATGTGTGAGTAAGGACAATAATTGCACTGGGAGTAATTATAGTGGTAGTGATAATTAATGTTTTATAATTATTTTATATTATATATTATTTTTTTTTCTTTTTTTTTATTACAATTCAAGGGCACGGGCTTCACTGGTTTACATTACATGGGCATACAACTTTTTCCTAAAAATAATTAGCATTTAGATCAGTAACAAAAGAGTAAGGATACTATTTTTTATAAATAAGAAACAAAATCCTTTTTAATGACAAAGTTGCCCCTAAATTTTGAATTGAAGGAATAGTTTATTTATCTAATGCAACAAGTAATGATAGTTATATCATGCAACTATTAATTCCTGAAATCAACCAAAATCATAAAGAGGAAGTTTCGTTGTCCTCTCGGGACTCCAGTTATCGAATAAGTGTTGGGTCCCTACACCTACATTGTCTTGTGAATTGAGGTTGAATTCCATGAACTTTGTGTCTAACTCAGAACAAAATTCAAACACATGTAGGTGCGTCGAACTAGTCTTCGTTACCCGGGGGGAAATGATCCAACAAAGAATTACGGTCATAAGAGGCAATCCGTTATATTGATGTGTTTTTCAAAAGCAGACATATCCACAGACACAGATAAACAATTTGCATTGATACGATTATGAGTTAACATATTAAATCGCATAGCCTGCAGAATTCGTTGAGTAAATATAAATTTGTTCATTAAGGTAACAATTGCAGTTCCAACTCGCATTATCAAGGAAAATTGTAGCATCAAATCATAGTATCCAAATCGTTTTCTAAGACTAAATAAGTCACGTGTAAATAAAGTCATTGTCACCAAAATCGCCACAATCGACATCGATCAATAATCATTATGAAGTTGTTGTGTAGTCATAAATTTATAAATAACTTCAACATTGCATGTGGTGGGTGCATTTTACAGAATTTATAATAACACAATCAAATAATATATCGTTGTGTCTGTATAGAAATTACAATAACCAATTGAGGTATGTATCGTTGTGCAGAAACAAGAACATGGTATAACTTTGGGCATGCATTAAGAATTAACACTAATGTAACGACCTGCCTGTTACGACATCCATTCTAGTAACAGGTGCAATTTTTTTTTTTTTGTTAAGGTGTGTGCACGCGTGTGGAAGTAGCAACATATTGAACTGTACGAAGCCATTCAAAAAACAACAAGACTCAACCACGAAGTTCAGCACAAGAACGCTGAAGGCCTCAATGATAAACTACTACAAACGCAACCATAGGCAGAGGTGCACAACGCAGACATTCAGCGACAAGGTAAAACTGACCACTAAATACGACTGACCTCCCGCCCGTCCTACCCTGCAAGGTTAGGACCTCCATGACACATAAGCAACACTCAAGCCCGGTTTCCCATCGTCTTTAACCATTTAAGGTCTCAGGGCTGGCGACTGTTCTAAGGAACATGGAGGTGTCTACATCCCACCCGACACCACAGACCAAGAAACCAACAGATCACAATCAAGTACAACATAAGTAAGAAGAACAACTGCGCCCCTTACGGAAGGCGCGTGTCAAGGATTCTGACAACGGACACCCAAGTTCACAATATTTAAAGATCAACCACCCCGATATACTCACTTGGGTAATTAGGTTATGTAATTCCGGGCTATGGCGCCTCGTATGTTATTAACAATATTTAAAAGTTACAATTAACTCTATCATGAACATTAACCATCTATCGTTGATGTCATACTCTGAACCATGAATTGGCTATTTATCCTACTTCTTATATGCTACCAACACTAAATCCATAATGACCTTATAATATTAAATCATTCATTAAGGTCCAATAGTAATGCACGAAAAGACATCATAATTAGATATCATTATTTGAAAAAGAAATCAACATACTTCATGAATTAAAATGGCCATCTAAATAATAAAATTAAATGTCAATAGTTAAAAGGGCACTAGTGGATGTGACAACTATCAACATGTGAAATAACAATAAATAAGGATAGCATTTTATTTAAGGAAGCTCCTATACGGACATAGCATCACAATTATGGAATCAAAATTTGAATTACAATACCCACCATAAATTTTTTAAAAACAATCTTATAATATAACAAAGATTTAAAGGAGAGTGACAATCATCCACATTACAATTGACATCAGTTTTAATAATGTCCATATCATTATTTTATTTTTTTTATAAAAGACATCTCGTTTTAAACCACCTACATCTAAATAATCTTATCATCAAGTTTAAAATGACATCATGAGTGGGATCTTTAATATATACCTCCATAACAATATTCAAGGGTCATCATTTAGGTATCCAATTTAAAAAGAGGCAACGCTTAAATAGCTTTAAATATAAATTGTTGACATAATTAGAAGAACGATAAAAAAATTACTCCTTTTACACACACCCTATTTTAAAATAATGCTAACAATATGATCTTAGGTATAAGTGTCATCCTGTTCCAGGTAGCAATACGACCTCAATTTTATAATCTCAATAAAACCAAGGTGACCATACCTAACACTAACCCTATTTATTTGATGAAGTTAAATACCTAAATTAAAGGACCCTAGATAAATCAACCATGACAATGCCATAGCCTAATCATGATCACATGAAAATGCATCATACGGATAGTATCAGAAATAAAATAAATAAATAAATAAAAACAATATATAAAACGACAAAATTGAAAATGGCCATAATAAAGGGGGCAATAATGGATTGACTAAATATCCAGAAAACAAACAGTTAAGATAGCAAGTCAGAAATCGATGTAGAGAAAAGCCACAAATTCACAACTGGGTGGCAAAAAGGCTTACGCTCCCAGTTTAGCAATTATTAGGAATCCGCGCAAAAAAATACAAGGGAACGAAACGTAGGTCTGTAGCGGCATTACATCCATTTAAATTCGCATTAAAATAAGGGCGTAAATATGTTATCAAGGAGTAACAGCAGGTGGCAATAGATGGTCAGTGATTCCATGAATGGAAAAGAGGCAAGGATGTCGGCCCTCCTACAGGATCGCTGCCCCGCAGCAGAGGGGACGGTCAGTCTGCAAAGAGGCGCCACAGGGAAACAACAAGGTTGCCAAGATACGTCTATCAATCCCTGCCCATTCTGATCGACGCATGACCAATGCAGACCCCGATTTAGGGAGAACACAGACCCCAAACGCAAAGGGAAAGGAATGAATGTCTGAGTGCAACATAATGTGATTTGCTTGCATATATTCTGCAAACGCAGACCCCAGGGGAGAAAAAAATGGCTAAGCAATTCGACTTGCATACAGATTGCCATTGAACTGCATCGATCATTAGCTCACGGGAGATATTCGCCGAACTGAGGGCGCAACTGGATGGAGGATACTGGGAAAAGTTGAGACAGTGAACGCTGGGTTGACAGACTGTAATATGCCTATAGAGTGGCCATGGTTCAACGACTCACTTCTAAATACCAGACTAGAATTAAAAGGGTAACACCGGCCACCGAATGATAACCATGCCCCGGGCGAAATTAATCTCGCCCCTTGTCATTGCACAACTCAACGAGTGACCTGCGAATTAAGGGAAGGACGCAGCTTCCTGGAATAATTAATTTATTGGCAGTAGAACATACGAAGGGCATCGCTGACTCCTTCCAATGTTCTGTAGGCATACTGAGAAAGACTAGCAGCGAATACATGACAGGAATGCAAAATCTTGGAACGATACAATTTCTTTACTCAAGGACTGGAACGCAACAAAATTTAAGGCGGAACTTCTGGCATTTTTAACTTCAAAATAACTAGAAATTTAAATTCGTTAAGCTAATTTAGGCCAACGCATAAAAACTTAAGACACTTCACGGAGGGACAGAATTGCGAGATCCATGCCACATAATTTATTCAATCCTTTCTCGTTGACAGGAATTCAAGTAAAATGGCTGAACATTCTTGCAACAGAATTGCACGAGCTTTATCACAGAAATGCTTGGATGCATAAAACTTCGAAGGACGGAAATGCAGAAATGACAAGGTGGCATAGAAAATCAAGCTACAGAAGGCAATAAATTCGGACCATTAAGGGCAGAATGACAGTACTCAAGACGGAACGTCCATAACTTAATGCCCTCCGATTTATGACTTCGCCCTCCCCCAAGGATACAAACGCACACAGAACTTAACAGAGATGGATATCCAGCAAGTGCCGGTGTTCAACAATAATCGCCGAAATAGAGCACAAAAATCAACGGAAAGCGCAGAGATACAATCATCATATTGACGGGTTAAAGACCATGAGCCAGAGATGAACAGGAATTTCAGCAGTCGTGGGATAAATTTAACATTCAGACATCGAAGGAACGGAAGTACCACAATGTTATAACCAATTTAACACCAGCTTATTATCCAATACCGAGCAGATCTATCTCATAAATCACAGTTGCATTCTATTCTACCGGTTTAAAAATCATACCTTAGCCACACGCCCACTTCGGAGACGTTCCGCGCGCCGTGCCTGGTTCACTCTCCTCGCCGCTCCCGCTTGCTGACCACAGAAAACTCACCGGTACTTCCTAGCCAAACGCGAGGGGTACTCTGCTTCCCCCGTCGTCCCCCGAGCTGCAAAGGGGCCACACAAGAACCAGAGATAGTCTAGCGTCTCAGCTCGCCTCCACGGCTGAGCTACCACTCCAACAAAGCTAAGATTACACCCAACTCCTCACAAGAAAATCCGTCAAACCACAATTCGGCAGCGTAACGTTACGCTAACCGTTCCCCCCCTCTTCCTTCCTTTCCCTTTCTTTTATAGAAAAAATTGAGACTCACCTACTTTCCTAATTATCAATTAATTAATTTTTAATGACAAACTTCTAAACAATCTCAGTCGTCCAAGTGTCAGACATCCCTAGGGTTCTCCAATAATTAAATTCTTTTTAATAAATAAAGGACTAAATTTCCTCACTCCCCCAAAATCGCTCCTTAAATTTTTCCTAGGGTTCCTAGATCCCCTCTCATGCTTTTATTCACTTTCCTAAAATGAAGTTCTGAAATTTAGTAATTCCTTTAATGCAGATTCCTTTTTGCTTTTTACCCTATGTCTCCTACTTTCCAATTTTTAAGTTTCCTTATTCCAAGTTTCCTTATTTATATATATATATATATATATATATATTTCCTCTTTTATTTCTCTCTTTCCATTCCTTATTATTATCATATTTTTTTTTGTTAATCCCCCAATTGATAAATGCGCTTAACATTTTTTTCAATACATATAGACAAACATTTTTATTTTTATTTTTATTTTTTTTATTTTTTCTTAAATCCTAGTTTTTATACTCTCCTCTTTAAAACTTTTGAGTCTCCTTTATAATTTAAACGCCATGGGTTTCACTTACATTAAATCCCTCATTACTTTACCCCCATTATCTTTTAGAATACTTTAATTAACACCTAGAAGGGTTTTAGTTTATGCCTTATGTTTACCTTTGTAGGATCTTTTCTTAGGGCTCGTCGAAATTTGTCTTAGAGAAGTTTTAATTTAGGTTTTAATTGAACAGGGCGACAATTTTAATTAGGTGGTTGTTTTAAGAATTTATTAGGTGCTAAGGTCTCAGGGTCATCTAGGTTGTCTCATCATCATCCTCAAAGCGACGTGCCCTTCAGTACGCACTACGTGCTCCAAGGGTGCCACTCGCCTTGATTGCTTCTGTCGTGCGACGTGCCCTTCAGGACGCACCATGTGCTCCAAGGGTGCCA
>ML777849.1:0-58990 GCA_009831015.1 Picea engelmannii | reverse complement strand
TTGGGGGTAAGCTGGGAGAACGCAGACATTCAGGGAAAAAATCATTGCGAGTAATACAGAGCTATTAAGTAATTCATGGTTGAATAACATGGGGTTATACCATCATATAGATACATCTCTAAACAATTACATATGTTGTTTGTATGCAATTTCAACAGACTGTAGGAAAACACCTATATATATAAATACTATCTGTAAATTGTGCATTTGTTGTCTAACTATCTAATGGAGGAATAGGTAGTCAAAATATAAGTGAAACGCAGAGCAGATAGAGGATAATTTTGACAACAAGGGGTAACTTTCAAATAACGAGTTAATCATATCTACATTAATTTTAAAAGGAAACACAGTCATTCAAGAGGACATCAATGAGATTTTTCTATTGAGCTAGAATGTGTCATGGAAATCAGTGAGAATAAAATACCCTCCGAGAGCACAGAGGTAAACCAACAAGGACGCAAGGAAATCCATACATAGAGGTACTTTTGCTAGAAGGCGCAAGCCAAACAATCAGCCAAGGACAAACAAAAAAGGGTAGTCAGATAACAGGTTCATCCTTCGCTCATCATCCTCGCACAGAAAAGAAGGGTGTTGAGATCCATAGGTCTTTTAATGCTAAGGCAACGACCATAGATCAAGCTCCTGGCCAAATGCTCAGGCGAGGACTGGTGAGATAGGGACGAAGGCTAAACAACCTCAAGGTCACAATCAATACCACAGGGCGATCACGACATGTGAGAAGACAAAGGCTATGGGAGTCAACAATCGTCGAGCTAGGCTAAGAAAAGTTCAGTCATCAGTCTAAACATCCAATCTACTTACATAATCAACATGCAGATCCAACCATAAAACCTACAACATCTATTATACAAATGAAAAGAGAGTATCGTTTCATGATCCCCCGTTCTGAGTGACGGTTGCGTGCTCCATGCAACTCCCGCTCACCGACCGTCGAGACTTCACTGGTACCTCCCAACCAATGCTAGGGGTACTCTTCTCCCCCCTTAGCCCCTCGAGATGCAAAGGGGCCACACACACTATTCATAGGTTTTGTCTAGCTTCCATCTCACCTCGTAAGGCTGAGCTACCACTCCTCTCCGAGCTGGGTATCCCAACTCCCACAAGTAAATCAGTCAAGTATATATTTTTGTAGTGTAATGTTATGCAAACAAAAGATGATCCTTCATCCTTCTTCTTCCTTCATTCTATAGAGTTTCAAACTTCCCTTCCTTCCTAAAATCTCATTTAATTAAAGTTTTTTTAAAAATAATTTCCTAAAAATTCTTCTCCGGACAAGTGTCACCCATCCCCTTCATACCTCCATTATTTAATTTATTTAATTAATTAATTATCTTATTTCCCTCACCCACCTAGAGTTACTCCTAGAATCACTCCTAGGTGTCCCCAAATTCCCTTACAGGTTTTAAAGGATTTCCCTATTATGAAGTTGCTAATTCAGTTTAAAATTAGAAATCTCTTAAATGGTAGATTATTTACTAAGTTGACTTTCCACTTTTTCCCTTGAGTTCCCCTTTTTCCCCTTTTGTGTTTACCCCTTTTCCTAGTTTCCTAATATTTTAGATTTTCCCTCTTTCCGCTTTTTACTTAGAACTCAAAAAGGTAGGTGTGGAAATTAACCCCTTTTTCCCTTTTCTTATTTAATTAGTATATTTTAAATTATCAAGTACTAAAACAATTAATTCCCTTTTAAATTTTAATCCAATATATTTTTTGAAACAATTAATTTCTTAATTCCTTTATGTCTCAAGATTTAACGAAGATCATAATTATTATTCAAGTGGTTTTTATTTTTGTTAATATTATTATTATTATATATATATATATATATATATATATAGAGAGAGAGAGAGAGAGAGAGAGAGAGAGAGAGAGAGAGAAACAAAATTTCACCACTAGCATAGTTTAGACTTAAATCTTAAATTCTCGTATCGGGTGACATTTAATTAGGGAATTTGTTTTAAAATACTTAACACGTTATTCATCCTAAGGCCATCTAGGTTCATTCCTCTAACATCAACAATGCGACGTGCCCTTCAGGATGCACTAGGTGCTCCAAGGGTGCCACTCGCCTCATCTGTTCCCTTGCACGATGTGCCCTTTAGGACGCACTACCTGCTCCAAGGGTGCCACTCGTCACTCTCCATTTACCTTGCACGACGTTCCCTTTAGGATGCACCACGTACTCCAAGGGTTCCACTCACCTCTTGACTGACTTGGTAGACATCAATAACCCCTGGAGTCAACACTCTGCCAGGTGAACTTGTGGGAGAGTAAGGGCCTCTAAGGAATAAGGCCCTCGCCTTATTGCACACCCTTTAGAATCATCATGAGCAACTGTCGCAGTCTTCCCTCATGACACCGTGAGTCCTCTCGAACTAGGTAATCATTAACCTATAGTTTGAGCCACGACAGGAGCGCTAGTAGGCTGTGGCAGGGATGTTGTCCACACCTCTCCCTCAACATCTCTGGTAGTCGTGTGTGACCCCTTTACTCCATATGTGAGTCTGGTCGGCAAGCTATAGTTAGCCTGCATCATCAACAAATCATGTCATAACATATCCATATCATATCATCAGTCAGATGAACTAAAATCACAGTAAAACAATCAAACCCCAATGGCACACTCCCTGACTCGATCCAGAGTCCAAGGGGTTTCATTGATGCCTCTGCATATTTGAGGTCCAAAATCCTGCACACTCAGTAAACCGAGTCAATAACACCTGTCTATGTAAATGTAGTAAAACAACATGTCATCAACCCATAACGCCTCATAATCAAAATCAAAAGTTTTAATAGCATAGTAATTTGGATCACTTGCGAGCAAGTGTCCTCAAAGAATAAGTTTTCTCAGTGTGCCAGAGCGGGATGTTACATACACCCCCTCTTGGTCTAAACTTCGTCTCGAAGTTTCACAGTATAAATGCTGAAATAAAGTGTATCACTGTATCATATGTCTATCTATCAAAAAAAAATGGAAAATGTTGGCGCATATCTTATGCATCCTCCCAGGTCGTCGAGTGGGGACTATAGTCATCCCATTGGACCTTGACCTGATTTACTGTTCGATGCCATAGATGTCAAATGTGATGATCCAAGATGCAGATTAGCTCAGCCATGAGCGCACCCTCGTCTGACACCCGCAAGGTGCTCAAGTCAAATCATGTGAAGGATCACTAATCATAAAGTCTCAACAGAGACATGAAATACGTCATGCATACGCCTCAAGAATCAGGCAAGGCTAGTCATCAGTCCACAGGGATATCTTTTGCAAAATATCATAGGATATAGTTTATCCCCCCTTTTGTTTTCAATCTAGATCAAACTCTTATGCAGTTTCAACCGCAAAAAGACTCGATCGCCACAACATAACTACAATTGTCACGACGTGCATCATCGTAACTCTTCTGTCGATATTGCGCTTCTTCAGTCCTTTGTCTTATTGTTTTCATTTTCTCTTCCATTTCTTGGATCTCTTCTGGTCCCACCAGGACCCTATTCTCAAGCCAATCCCAACTCAAAGGCATCTGACACGGTCGCCTATAAAGAAACTCGAAATGTACCATCTTGATGGTTCTCTGGTAACTATTGTTATAAGCGAATTCCACCAGTGGCAAGAATTATTCCCAACGCTTTTGTTGGTCCATTACGTATATGCGCAACATGTCTTCCAAGGTCTGGTTTATTCATTCAGTCTATCTATCAGTCTCCAGGTGATACGTAGTACTGAAGTTAAGTTGGGTTCCCAAGGACTCTTGAAAACTAATCCAAAATTGTCCAGTAAACACTAATCCGTGATCGGATATAATCCCTTTTAGGCACGCCATGCAACCTCACAATCTCATTGATGAAAACTCTAGCTATGTTAGGTGCCTGATACATTCTACGCACATGAACAAAGTGAGCACTCTTCATCAGAGTGTCTACTACTATGAAAATCGAGTCATGTCTCCTTGTCGTCAATGGAAATCCAACAATAAAATCCATCGAAGCAACCTCCCATTTTGATTCCGAAATAACGTGTGGTTGTAGTAATCCTACTGGGTGTCTATGTTTAGCCTTTACCTACTAACATTCTATACATATGGCCACATATTTGACTATGTCTGCCTTCATTCCCTTCCAAAAGACTAAGGGTTTAAGGTCTTCCCTCATCTTCGTGACCCCTGGGTGAGCCATGTAAACTTCTCTATGAGCCTCCCTCAGGATCAACATCCTCAACTCGTCGTTTAGCGGTACGTAGACAAAATTTTTAAACCTTCATAACCATCGATATCAAATGAAAATCCTTCAAATCATGGTACCATCATTGTGTTTTGTCCGATAAAACCATCAACCACCTTGTACCAGTCATCATTACGTTGTAAAGTTAGAATCTTTTCACACAAATTCGTCTGAAGAGGCAACACCGAAAAGATGCGTGGTCTCCAACTCAATGCATCTACCACTCGGTTCATTGTTCCTTTTATGTAAGTAATCTCAAATTCATACTCGCTAAGCAATTCTAACCAATGTCGTTGTCACGTGTTTAGGTCGCTTTGCATAAATATGTGTTGTAGTCCACAATGGTCAGTATTTAGTTCAAATTTTTGTCCAAAAAGGTAGTGTCTCCAAACCTTCAAGGTATAAACGATGGCTAACAACTCCAAATCGTGCGTCGCGTAGTTCTCCTCATGCCTTCTCAGTTTCTTTGAAATGTAAGCAATCACTCATCCATCTTGCATCAAGACCTCGCCTAAGTCGTCCTTGGATGCATCAGTGCATACCAAGAAGTCCATGTCCATGTCAGGGATATTTAGTATCAGTGTTGATGTGAATAACTCCTTGAGCCTCCAAAATGTTCCCGTGCATTTCTTGGTCCAAACAAACTTCTTGTTTTTCTTTTGCAATTCTGTGATCGGATTTTCTATCTTCGAAAATCCCTGGATGAACTATCGATAGTATTCTACTAAACCCATGAAGCTACGCACTTCCGGGACATTTGTCGGTGCAGGCCATTCCATAATGTCCTCGACCTTGGCTGGATCCATGACGATGCCTTTGTCGAAGATGACATGCCCTAAGTAGTGAATCTTCGATTGATAAAATAAGCATTTGGACAACTTCCCATACAATTGGTTCTCTCACAGACACTGTAGTACTAAGCACAATTGCTCATCATTCTCCTCCATTGTCTGAGAGTAGATCAAAATATCATCAATGAATACTTGGATGAACTTGTCCAAGTACTCGTGGAACACCCCATTCATCAAACTCATAAATACCCCTAGGGAGTTGGTCAGTCCAAACGGTAAAATGATAAACTCGTAATGTCCAAACCTCGTGTTAAAGGTGGTCTTAGGGACGTCATCCTCCTTGATTCGTAACTGGTGATACCTTGATCACAAATCGATCTTGGAGAACATCGTCGTACCCTTCATTTGATCGAACAGATCATCAATTCTCGGCAACAAATATTGATTCTTGATCATGGTCTTGTTTAGTTGATGGTAGTCAATGCAGATCCTCCATGACCCATCCTTATTTCATATGAAGATAACAGGTGCACCCCACGATGACACACTAGGACGTATTAGTCCTAGGTCTAGAAACTCCTTTAGATGCATTTTCAACTCTTGTAAATCTGGGGTCGACATTCAATAAGGCGTTCTTTCTATTGGTTTAGTCCCTGGTTTTAGGTCTATGGTAAACTCCAATTCCCTCTTCGGCGACATCCCAGGTAACTCCTATGGAAAGACGTCTGTAAACTCTCTCACCACTGAAAGGTGTTCTAGACCTTCTGCTACTCCCTTCTCATTTAACGCAAGGATCACATAAATCTTACACCCCTTGTGCATGCTCTTTTGAAGTTGCAAGGAAGAGATGAACCTCAGGGAAACTCCCTGGTTCCGGCCTACAATCACCCATCTTTGTCCCTCGTCATCGACCAAGATCAACCATTTCATCTTATAGTTGAGTATCACCTCATGTGATTCCAACCAGTCCATACCAATCATGACGTCATAAGATCCTAAGATCGTGACGTACAGGTTGGCCCTTGTGACAAAATCTCCCAGGTTAAGGATACAGCCTGTAACTTTTCCTCGAACCTTCTGTTTGGCTCCCAAAGACATCTCTACGAAGCTAAACTCATCCCGTTCGAATTCCTTTACCTTAATCCTTTTTAGCACTGCACCAGAAATGAAACTCTCGATAGCACTGGGATCTATCAAAATACTAAGGGTCTGGTCAGCGACAGTACCTGTCATCTCAAGCATAGTTGACTGATGCTTTGCCTAGTGGTTATTTCTTGCTACATGAATCCGATGGGCCTTGCCCAAAATCCCACGGTAGTGGGTCTGAATGATCCATATGCTCCAACCCCTTCCTCTCGGAAAAAATGCTAGTGATGTGGATCCCCACAACCCCAGACACCTTCTTCGGTCCAACGATCTTGGTACCCGAAGTAGAAGTTTAATCCTAATGCTAAGGTCACCAAAAACTTCTTGACCTTAAGTTTCTTGGTAAGGGTGCGGAGCAGATCAAAACAAATCCAAAACGGGCCTCGTACTCAGGCACTGTATGGATGACTTATCGCAAGGCATCGAACTCATTGAGTTGATGCTCAACAAATTCCTTAGAAATATGCCTCTCCTGGAACCATCCCTCGAACAGTTCCTAAGACACGTCACCGACGACCACGTTCAAAAGTGGCAGGAGCATTTTCCACCATAAAAGGGCGCTCCCCTTCAGTCGAAAGACCACCATGTGGACCTTCATGATGGAGGTCATAATCATGAAGCGTGAAGCACAACGCCTTTCTCTACAACCAATCCTAGACGACATAGTCGTCTGTGACACTCGTGGCCTCAGGAACTCAATTCTCTCGAGTTCTCAGTGGATGCCAATAGTACTAGCTAGGGTGCACTATGGACCCTTAGGGGTACAAGTTCCCCGATCTCATCTCAGTATCGATGATGAATCAAGGCCCTTTGAAAATACCTGGAAGGGCCTTTTCAAACCATCATCATCCCTTACAACAAGAGAATCCAGCTCAAGGACCTGTTCCTCCCCTTGGGGGTTCAACTCCGAGGGCACGAAACTTATGGAGTCATCACACTTCCATCCATGATACCTCGCTGTGAATCTCTTATGACACCATCTAACCGTACTCATCACAACAACAAGTTAAAGTTTTAAAAAGCGTTAGGTTAAGACTCAAGGGTTTACTACAGTGGAAAGCATGGTGATCCACAGTCGCAGGGTTGAACCTTCTCTGATACCACATGTAACAGCCCCATCTGGAATGACTCCTATGCTTTACAATTGGTAAAAGCATCCTTAAATAATAAAAAAATTGTGTGTGTGTGTAGGAAGGTGATAATGTCATTATTACCTTCCTACACACACACACACCATTTTTTTTTTATTTAAGGATGTTTTTACCAGTTGTAAGGCATAGGAGTCATTCTAGATGGGGTCGTTACATGTGGTATCAGAGCCAGGTTAAGTATTCTTCACCATGGTTGCCAATCCTATTGTTTCATCCATGAATGAACAATATATCTCCTCCAGGGAGGAAACACTAATTGATAGAGATTTTGACGTTTTCGACACAAAGATAATGGTCTCACCCGTTTTCATGTCTAGATCGAATTTTTTGGAAAATGTTGGAATGCACATACCTTTCCTCGAACCGGCTCAAGCCTCCATCATCCCTTACGTCATAGAAACAATATTTCCATTCACCAAATTTGTAAGATGGTGTGCAGAGTGATATTATCAGGGAGAAAGAGCCATTTTAAATAAATTAGGGTCATAAGTTCTATGTAAAGTAGAGAGTCCATGACTATGACATAATCTACATATACCAGATGCCTCCCCCACAGTGTCATATCCCTTCAAGGAACATATAATGATCACAATTTATAGATAGTGTTTGCTCGAAGTTAAAACCTTATTTCTACTGACCATAGTCAAGCCCGAACATCATTCAGAGAGTCTGTCATTACCTGCCAATGTAAGAGTCGTGATTGTTGAAGTCTAGTGGGCTTGTTCTTTGCTAAGTCTAATTTTAGGGTTAGACAATGACAAGTTTGTGGTATAGGTTATGTTAGGTTTCCTGTTGATTTTCTTTTTTTTCGGTCAGTCAGTCTGTGTCATTTTTGACGAATTTATTACCGAGAATATACATCAACAACTGGTTAACTTCAGCTCATTGAGACACTTTAGATACTACACTCACTTGCTGAGAATGTTTCTGGAATCCAACAAAACTGTATTTCCTAAGACTGATTTTATTTCGACCGAGTGTAAAAGGATCACCATGATAATCTTCATCAACAATATAATGTCCAGGGTATATAGTCTCATTTTTTGTTAAGATCTATCGAGAGTTCTGGAAGAAATGAAAAGCTCATTACAACCAAATCCAGAGAGCATGGTTGGAGACTGGGTGTTGTTCACACAATCTACTGTGATCTGGGTATATGGATACTAGGAAGGACCTTATCTTTTACCATTTTTTATGACACCCAGGATCTTTTATTTGGAGTTCATAAGAAAAATAATTATCTCAGAGACTGAGCATTTTCTGAAAGAGCACAAGGCTTCTAATCTGAAATTTCCTTTCGTGATAGGTCCCTTTGTGGTGAAGAATAAGTCTTGTTTTCCCCATATTCAATCCAAGCTCAGTGAATTTGGCTTCACATAGCTACAATGGAGAAGATATGAGATGCATCAGATCATATCAAAGAGAAGATTGGCTAGTAGACAAGGTCCCTATTAACATGAACATGTCGAAGGATTTGATGAGCTGGCCAATCTAGACACTTGTGAAGAGATGGAGGTCACCATGCAACATGATAAAACAAAACAAACAAAACTAGCTTCTCAACAGAGCCCAACACAAAAACCTTCGCCTAAGTTGGTTATCAAAGCTCCTAAAATGAGCATCTACAATAAGAGGAGCAGTTCAAAAGCACTACGTACCAATAGCCAGTATAACACTCTAAAGAGAATGAAAATCACATCATCATCTCAAGTGGTTGACCTGGAATAAGAAGAACTCAAACAAAAAACATGCATGGAGATGGTAGAGGCTACAACCAAGAATGAATAAATGAGTACATAAAGTAAGCCACAAAACGAAAGCAGCAAAAAGGTTTTTAGCAGCAGGAAATATATATTTGGCCAGACACCTCGGGCAGTGTATCAGTCCAAGGAATATTTAATGAATAAGTATGTTGTGAAGGGAAGTATGGAAAACAGTGAAATAAGAGACCTTTTACCTAAAGTATAAAGGACTTCTCAGCATAATACTTCCTTATTCTCAGTCAGGGATGTGGAGAAAAAGACATTTAACATTGCAGTGGGTGATGATGATAAGGTATCCGAGATCAAAATGCACTATGAAAACATCGTTGCCCCTGACAAAGTAAAATTTCATAGGAATGTCAGTGACATGTTATATTCTGATTATCTGATCTTGGCTCTAAAAGTTGAAATATTAACAAAATATGCATCAAAACTAGATGGACAACTGAAACATGAAAAAGTGTCCAGCAAAGCCTGGATGACACTGGTCAAAAGGCTAGAGTTTGAAGGTCCCCATGGGTTGAAAGATTCTTTGGATGAAAAGGACAAGATGATCAAAAGTATAAAGAAAAGGCTAAAGATGTCACCTACAGAACATCCATAGCCAATAGAATTGACTGCATTGGAACATGAGAAAGAAACATTCAGACAAGAGGCACTCAATTACAAGGCTAAACTGTTGCAATTGGAGAAAGAGAAGGAGCATTGGTCACTAGCATCGGCAGCAACATTAGACATGGAAGTCATTATACCTGCTAATATAGAGGCTGGATCAAGCACTGAGGGATTAGTCCAAGCTATGTCCCAGGTGATCTTAAAAACAGGTGAGATCAAGAGTCTCAAAGAGAACATGGAAAATTTGAAGAAAGAGATGAAAGTGAAGGATGAAAAGATGGATCAACTCCACAGAGAAAATCAAGATTTGCAGGAGAGAGTGAGCAAGCTAAAAACCAGGTTAAAGTGAAAGAAGTTATTGCAGGGATACAAACATGTAATATGGGACGCTATTGCTGCAAAGATTGATAAATTCACAGTTTATCTGAATTTTATCAACGACAAAGATAACATGGCTGCTACAGCTCGGAACAGATGTGTTGTTGTAAATGAAATATTAGCAAGGAAGCCTTCAGAGTGGGCCCAAAATGCTATTAATTTACTGAATGTTGTACCAACTATTGAACTTAAAACCATTGGTGTGAATGACAAGACCGAGTTGATCATTTTAGCCAGGAGGAACATTTCCAAGAACAACTTATTCAGATCGGTCCAGAACAAAGCTATGCAAATGGAGCACAACATACAGGAGTTTAAATACGCTTTTGAACAATTGTTTGCCAAAGGCCTTCCATCATTTTGGTATGGTAAAGGCTCATTATACAATCAAGAAGACTATCACTCTCTCCTCATGCAATGCAAAATGGAACATTCTAAGTTCTAAGATATGGAAGAAAGTCTGAAAGGCCCGAGTCTGGTACAATATTTGGCTACAAATTTTGAAATTTTAAACAAGTTTAAAACAATGAAGCTCAACATGCCAACCATGTCCTATGCTACATGCATTGACTTGGAAATTTCGATTAAAGAGATGATGGATTATGAAATCCACTCTGATCCACAATGGAAATAAATCGTTTGGTTGGGTAAGACACAATGCAATGTCTATGGAACCAACAAGTGACCTCCAGGTGTCACTAGTTTTGTAAGTCTAACAGAAGCTCGGAGCGAGATAGATGGCGTAGAGGAAGTAGAACAATCAGAGAAATTGTTCATGATATTGAAACATTTTCTTTTTGCTAATTATGGTAAATCGTTTCATATACTGAAACTGTGAGTCAAAACTGTTATAGAATCTGAAACGTTTCAGTTTCAGTTGTTTTTTATCACATTGTATAAGTACTGAGAGACTTGAATTTATTAATGTTGGTAGACGTGGAAGAGAACCTTTTGGTTGTATCTGACTCTATTTTGTAAATTTTTTTAATCTGAATTGAATATAAATGCATAAGATTTTGAAGTCTCTATGAAAATATTCTAAAGGGTGGTGATATGAGCTTTGTTTCCTTTCATCGTATGTATTTCCTGTGACCTGTCTTTCATTTGCATTTTCTTTTGTTTAAATTGGAGAGTTAAAGGACTAGAATTCATCATTTGATTCTCTTGTCTTAAGCAATTTAAACTATGTGATTGTCTTCTTAACTAATTCATAATTCATTTTGATAATGCTCCAATGTAGTTATTTGTTTCCTTTATATTCCTACACTCTATCTAAATTTAAGAATAACTCAGATTCATCGCCTCGTTTAGCCTTTATCCTCTAAAGAGTTCTATTAGATGATGCATTGTTTTCATTCACTTTCATAATTTTGACTCCATAGCCCATAGAGTTCCTCCCCTTCTTTGCCAACAACTTTATCAAAACCCCCAAAACAAACCAAATCTAGCCACTGATTTACATAGATATACCCAGTGACATGAGAGAGCCCTCTCTAAGTTGAGCAGGCTAGTGCCTCAGCTTTGAAGCTGGTTGAAACAATTACCTTTGTCATTTGTCTATTCAGCCAGACAAAATTTACAGAGTGCTAACATAAGAGAAATCCCAAATTGCCAGGTGGGCAGGGGGAAAGAAACAAGACTATCTGAAAGTCTCAAGAGCTCATAAGTGAGTTCATGTTAGCAAGGAGTATTGATAGATGAAGATTCATGTGGATTTGCAAACCATGCTAATGAATATGATGAGAATTTAAAAACTCTTACCATCCAAGAGGAGGTTCGCAGGATCATTATGATCATTAGGGGAATTTAGATATTCCTACAAAACAACCCAGTCGAGGCTAGAGGATGTGTTGCATATGCAACAATAGAAGAAGGAAAGCCAACAGTGACTTTCATGATGAAAGAGAAGATATCAGAAGCTTCCCAAGTAGAATAGGAATAAATGGAGAAGACGTTAATATCTACCCCGGTATAAAGGGAGGAGCATTAAGAAGAATGACCCAATTTTTTTAGCCAAGAAGTTGAAACAGGAGATGACTGGAGCATTGGAGCTTGCAGCAGTAGAGGAAACAAACAACATGGATTTTTCTAATCTGTATGAAGAATTGGGAGACCTAGAGAGAAGGGTAATGGTGCAAATCTTGCACATCCAAAAAGTCAAGTTAGAAGAAGATAGAGAAGCATACCAGCCTGAGGAATGGTTGGAGGGAGTTGGAGATATACCAGTAAGAGAACTGGTAGAAGAAAAGATGTCATAAGGAGAAACTGAGCATCAACTCAGTGATGGGACTACATAACTGAAGTTTGTAGTAGGGTGGAAATACAAGGCCACAAGAGATGAGGAAAGTCACAAGGGGGATCAAGGTAATCTACCCAATGATAAGGAAGAGTTGCAGTCGAGAAGATTGCATAAGGAGAACCATTCACTGGAGAAACTGGACAGCATGATAGAGGAGATCAAGAAGTTGATGTTGAGGTCAGCAGAAGCAGTCAGTAAAGGGAATTTTAGCAGAGCAGAACCTTTTATAGAAGCCATAAATAAGAAGAATAAGATGCAGCAACAACAACAACAGAAAGGCAGAGGAGCAAGAAGACAACTCCAAGGAAGAGTTTGGGATCTAGGAGGATTTCAATAGTGGAGAAGAGGAACTCGTGAGAAGGAGCTCATGTTTTTCTTAGCATTGGAGTATGATGCAGGAGCATTACTCCACCTCAGCAAATGCGCCAACACACAGACGCACAACGGAGAAAGGGAAAGACAACGACCCTCCCATTTTTAAAATTTGAAATATGATTCAATATAGATTTTCGTGTTGTAAGGATGTAAGAGCTAGGCCATACCTTTGTATAGGAATTGGATAGGGTTTCCTTAAATGGTTTCCTATAGCAGGTCCAGATTGTAGTCAGGTCTGGAAGTTCATTTATGGAATGAGCCGTAGGAGTATGGTGTCATAATTGAGATAGTGATAACACTAAGGTAGTGAAGAGGATAAGCTCGTAGAGCCCTATTTTGTAATTAGGAGACTTGAGAGAGAGATATCGGGTAGAGAGTCTTAGGAGACTTAGGAGGTAGAATAGTTATGAGAGAGAGCTTGAAAGAACTGGGACTCTGTTGCAGTCCAATTTTTGTAAACATCTGTATAGACACATAGATAATAGAAAATAATTTTTTCTTGCATATGGTGTGTTTATGTATTTGTATTCATTGTTATGCTTTTATATGTCGTTCATGTTTGAATATATAAACTGGTGAAGTATTGTATGAATTTCAATTGTTTCTTGTCTTAGAGTTTCCAAGTGCAAGGAGTGCACACAATCTGCAAAGAGTGTGTTGACTGAGGTGATTTAACCTCAAGGAAAGCTCAGGGGGGGATATCGTTGAACCTTCATCAATAGAAGTGTAAGGAGTGCACATGAATAAATCTTTGTCGAGTTAAGAGAGAAGCAAAGTTACTGAGAACTCCATAGAGCTCTGTCAAGCGAGCATCGAGCGAGTGCAAGTGTGCACAAGAAAAACTCTATGTTGAGTTTGGGAAGAACAAAGTTACTGAATACTTTGTAGAAGTAGCTCTGAAAGGTGTGTATCAAGAAAGGGGAATGCTAGGAGGGCGAGAAGTATTTATTTTCAAGAAATCTTTCGAATATGAGTTTGACGAAATCCCAGAAATGCAAGGAGTGCATGGGAGATCAAAATATTTGAGGAGATCAAGATCAAAAGGAATAATGGAAGGAGTGTGTGGGTGACGAACATATTATAAGTCCTAAAGATTAGAAGAGATAACGCGAAGAGATATTAAGAGAAATACTTATGCCAAGTCCAAAATATCAGAAGAGATAGCATTTTCAAACGTGCAGGCAAGACCCAGAGGTTAGGTTCACGGGAGAAAGTTCAAAGGCCAACAAAAGATTTGAACACTTTCAAAATCTTCCAAGTCGAGAGAAGTTGGAAGCCAAGGAGGAGGAGTGACAACAACTATTATATTGGTTGTGGGAAACGAGGATGGACCGTTATATCAATGTCTAGTGACATAAGCAAGTGCAGAGGAGGAAACATATCTCAAGCGTTGGATCTTAGCGTAGAGAATCAGTCATCGTTTGATCACGAGAAGGTGCGTGAGATTTAACACTTTGTGTAAATGAAGGAGGGTGGAATCACAAAATTCCCTAAGTCCCTAAGTCATTTGGGACCATCCATCATTTGGGAGGACGCATGGAGGAAATCCATCAAGTTCAGGTAAATACGCTTTGGGAGGAACGAGTGCACAGAAGGTGGAAACACCCGAAGCCCGAAGATCCAAAGGGCCGAGAGATGTCGATCTGATAAGGGACACTTGTCAATATATCGCGAGCTCTGGGTAAGTTTTAGTGAAGTTTTAGTTGAGAATTGAGATTGTCAAAGCCCGAAGAGCGAAAGAAAAGATGAACCATTACATTCAGGAGGGAACGTGGTGAGAGATCATGAATTTTGGGTGAAGTCACTCTGGGAGAACATGAAGGAGAAAGGTTTGACATCAAAGAAGCTCAAATAGCCGAAGTGAATGATAGTCATCAATCTATAAGAGGACAGGTGTAACCAGATCGTGGACTTCGGAGGATTCCACTCTAGGGTTTTTATGGAAAGAAGTTTTGGAAAGTTTCGAAGCATCGAAAGCCAAAGTGGTTAAGGGTTGTTGATCCCGCAAGGAACCCGTGGATCATTGATCTATGAAGTGACACATGGAGGATGGAGATTCACTTCGTTATAAAACCATTAAACAACCATTGGATCAACAGAGGATAGGTGTCAAAAGATCCAATACTCCAGAAGATTTCACTTCAGAGATTTGTGTTTGTTGAGATTTGAGAACGTCAAAGGCTAAAATCTGGGAAATGACAAGATCTGTCGATGTGAAGGAGGACACACGATGCTATACCTAGGACTCTAGAGCAAAGTGGAGGAAGGGCACATTCGAAGAAAGATAATAAAAAATAGTCGTTGATTTAAAGGGGAGTTATGTGGCGATAGATCATGAAGGTCTGATATTTTGCGTGAAGGGAGAAGAGGTCGTTGATTGGACAGTTGGCCAGAGACAGGTAAATATTTGATAACAGTCATGGATCGAGAAGTAGCGCTGAGAGGTTGAAGATCAATGAGGGGGAATAATTGTCGGGCCAAGAAAATCTCAGAAGATAATATTTCTTGAGTGGGCTGCAATTTCAACCACTGTTTTGATGAAGGGATACGTGGTAGCTGGTGGTGAATTCAGAGGTGAAAATCGGGTTGGTATAAACAACTCTTGCTCATGCCCACAAACACATAGTTCTGCAAGGTTATAACCAAGGGACATATTGAAGGAAGGGGCTGGTGTAAAGGAGCTAGTACCTAGAAATTTTAGAGCGTCAGAGCACGTAGACAGAGGGTGCGGTTATTCATAGGACCTACACCTAAAGAGGAAAAAGGGACCTGTGTAGATTTTTTTTGGGTTCAACTAGGAGCCCGAAGAGTTGATCTGACTCAGAAGAAGGAAAAATCTAGAGACTGGGAGGTTGCGCAGCCCCAGGAGGGAAGGGGGTCTGCATCACCATACTACACCATTCTTGGACAATAAGGCAAGGAATGCAATCGAAGAAAATTTAGAAACTTCCCCTTTTCTGATGTGAGATAGAGTTTGTTCTCAAATAATCAAATGTTCAAGTTCAAAATTAGGTCTTAATCATGATCTAAACTTAAATAAATTGAATTTACCATTTAAGACTACGATAAGATTATATAGGGGTTCTATATATTTCAAAATAATTGATCAAAGCATTGAATAGGAAAGGCTAAACTAAAAATTTGATAAAATAAAAAATTGATAAAACTAAAAAATATAAGCTTAATCAACATAAGCTGGAACACTTTTATATAAAACCCCAACATAAAAGAAAATTACAACTCACTAATGTTGAAGGAACATACATTTATGAATCATCATGAATGGATGCATCCTTCCCAGGTATGGGTGCTTCCTCTACTTCCTCCTCAATCCCAATCTCCCTCCCAAGCACACTCTCAGGTACTATCTTCTCCACATTACCCTATATAACACATTTCAAATTTGAAAATTTGAAAATTAAATATAAATTATTTTAACACATTAAATTTGAATGATTTTAACACATGCAATGATACCTGTTAACTCCCACCCTCTTCAAACTCTCCCAATGAGAATTGAGACAAGCCTTCCCAGGTAGTAGGAGATGGAATAGGGATATGTGAACAAAAAAACTAAGAACTAAATCTAGGATTCAATGTGTTCACATTTATACAAAATTATAAATGTTGTTGATCTTATTCAAAATATTGGAGATTGGACAACTAAAGTGTTCATCTGTGGATATTAGAAAACACATACATGATTCAACCCATCAAAATTTTAACTTGTGGAATCAAGTCCCCTATTAAATGGAGATTCAATTAACATATCTCCAAATAGCAATTAATGACAATAACAACTAAATTATTTCTATAGATACAATGATATGTATCTAAATATAGAATTAGATGAAAACTATCCTAAAATGCGTAGACAATTTACTAACTAGAACACATACCAATCTGTTGTTCGGGTCCTCATTCTAAATGACCTTCTTCCAACCATCATGGAAAAATTTTTCATACTCCTTAAGATCTTCTACTGACATGGTATCTAACTCTGCATCTGTTTTATAAACAAATATGGCCCAAGAATTGGTTTCCGCTCACTGACGGTTCAAGCCAACATCAACACCATAAAAAAATGATTCCAAATTTTTCCTGATTTCATTCCTAGCCTCCTTTCCAACCTACGACGAAGCTTGCAACTCTGAATGTGAAGAAAATTTTGTTGTTCAGAGCGATACTAAAGGTAGTAGAGGCCTCTGCAATGTCGCATTTTGATATGCCCATTTTCGATCATATGTTCATCCTTTACCAGCCCCATAAGAATCAGATGGTAGAATATTATAATTAGGGTGCATGTTCATGAAAAACTATGCATAAACCTGTCTTGCAAAATAGTTTGGAACCTCATCGTTCCATGAAAATTTCCCATATGCTGCCAAATATTTGTTATACAGATGTGCTGCAATGTCGGGGTGCTTAAAATATTGCACCTTCAACATCTTTTTCTTTGGCCCATATTTGAAATTGAACATCGAAATTGTTTTTTCTTTTGAAACTTTATTTTTTACTACGTCCCATTTATCAAGGCCCATCACCTCTGACTTTCTCCACCTCATTAGATCGATAAACCTATCAGTGGTTGGCCCCATATCTTGATATGGGTCCATAATGTTTTGCAATGAATGAAAAAGAACCTGTAAGCTTTGTTTACTCTCTTGAGAGAGTTCCAAGGGATCCAAATCATTTTCAAACCTCCTTTTAACACTTGAGCATCTCTCAAGGGTCATTTCTTTAGCAATCCCTTCCCAGGGAAGTTCATCACCAACATCCGAAGGATAGGTGGACATACGAGTGTAATATTTTGTTTCTTGATAATGCGGTTTCCTAAATCCACCTTCACCCTCTGCACAAAAATTAGAATCTTCGTGACACCCACTCTCTCTTTCATTGTCGTCCCTTTCTCTAAACTCATTGTCTAGACACACATTTGAAAGTAATTACAACATTTAACTTGCCATAAATTTAAATACAGAAAAATACAACAAAAATAAACAAAATCAAAGAAAATTAACAAAAATATTATCTTATCCTGAGGTATTCCCCACATTCTCATGTGTAGGAGTATCAATGTACAACCTATGAAATAAGGATGCATCCATAGCACTTACTTGAGCACATTCTAGAGTTCATCTATTCAGAGACTCGTTTGATAATCTCCTCTGATGAGATTGTCATTGGTCACTAAGAGTCTCAGTCGAAGAAGGGGTTCCTCTTCTTCCTTCTTGGGAAATTCATCTCGCCTCAATATCTATCCTTTGGAAATTCATGAAAAGTTAAGAACAAGACAAGTATGAGTTAATATCTCCAACATTGACCCAAAAAAATTATGAAGAAAGAAAAAAAATAAGACAAAATTAATAGAAATGTTCTTTATGTTAGACACAATTATAATAGGGTGATGCATAACTCCACTACCCATGCCCATTTCAAATATATTTTTGTTTCTTACTATTAGCACAAATAACCTTGGTAAATCCACCAAAAATGGAAACAATATTTAGACAAGCACACATTAGGACATAAAGTTGATGGAATGCTCCAAAAATACAAGTGGCAAGGAAAAGTCACAACATGATAAGCACTTACTATGATGGAAATACATAATATATGAAATGTACATGGGTCAAATTCTGGTAATGGAGTCGTGGTTATCTCTATGGGAAATTAGATTTCATGCATCCAATAGGTATGGAGCACAGTCGATGAAAATCAACGATTAACTTTACGCTATGTTTTGTTGGATGGAAGAAATATGCCATCTAATTAAATTTTAAATCGATGGCATCATTACTTTATGATACAGTGCCAAATTACATCTAGTCAAGCATTTATTAGCTAAGATGCAACATAAAGCCATGGTCGGGGCTAGATAGAAGAAGAAGTTGAAAATTCTACTCACGCCCATTAGAAATAATTTCCATATTGTGGTGGAAAGGAGGAACTTTTTGCCATGTTTCATCCCAAAATAAATAATTGGTTCCATCCCCGACTTCCCCAAAAAAATGAGTGTGGATAATATCTTTCTTTTTCCATACATTGTTCCATATTAAGGAGCTTGAAACTTTTCCATAAAATATGATCAGGTCCTGATGCTCTATGAGAGGGTAGTACCTATTGCACCAAATGAGGGCCCATAGAGTGTAGTACTTCATTTATCTCCATAAAATGATTTGGGTACATCTGGATCTTTGAGAATAAGTCCTTGTTTGAGGTTAGTGAGTCTGAGTGTGTCCAAGTGACTAAATCCCATTTATTTTCTTTGCAAGTTCCACCCCACACAAAGGACCTCTAGGGGTTTCCCATGATGAATTTCAATGCTTGTTTTCAATGAGAAGGAAACGATATATTTTGATGGAAGAGAGATCCTTTGGAATCCAAGGATCCTGTAGATGTGAGCTTGTACAAAAGAGGTAGTGTGAAAGAAAAAAAATTGCGACTAAGCCCGTGCCTGGTCTTGACTGAGAAGCCCGTGCCTCATTTTACCATTAAGGACTTTGATATTCCAAGAGATGACCTTCATGAGGAATGTGAGGGGTTGGATAAGGACTTATATTTCATCAAGGTAAGGTGGCCTGAGTTAACCAAAAACTCTCCCATATATTTAAGAAGTTGTTTGTTTCTTTTCCAACCTCTTTTTCTTTTTCTTTACATTTTTTAGGTTGAACAGAGGAAGAGGATTTAATTCTTGTAGAAGGAACAAAGGGCATACCTTTTATTTTTTTTGTTGGGTTGCTAAGAATTTTATTATGAACCAATGAGTCCTTCAGAAGTTGAGCCTATTTCTCATCGATTGAATTCAAGTCTTGATGCTAGTAGGAAGAAGAAATGGACTTTAGGTCAATATCCCCAAGGTCCATTTCCTTTCCATTGTAATAGAAAGGAAATAACTTAAACTTTAATGTACCCATATTTTCTACATGAATTATTTTCTACATACTTTCTACAGGAATGTACTCATATTGCAGAAGAGGACATGCATTATTATAAAGTTGGGGACTCTGCTCATGCTTTCCCTAATGGGGTGCGTGTCAGCTCATGGAGCACCATACCAAGTGGCATGCACTCAAGGATTGTTAAAAATGATGAAAATGCTAAGGAAGTTTCAATCTTGAGTGGGCATCATGAGCTTGTCTAATCATCGTCTAATTTTGTGTTTTCTTTTCCCTCTTTCAGCAAATAGATTCTTCTTCACCTTCATGATTGATTGTGGTTTAGCTTAGCTTATTACCATTGATTTTGTATTATCTTATCTTATTACCATTACTTGAATATGGAAATCAGTACAAAAATAACTATGAGTACAACTTCCTGATATGAGTAATGTATATGATTATGAACTACCAATTACAATGGTTTGAATCTCTCATTGTGTAGGAGACAGTGAAATTGCTTCCCATTAATTACATAACATTCCATACTTTGAATCTCATCCTGGTCCTAGAACAATGATCATTATAAGGAAGTAAGTCCATTGAATAGGGATACTACTAACCTCTGCCCTATTTGTCCAGTTACAATTAAAGGTTGTTGTATGAGCAATAATATAAGGTCATGAAGAAAACAACATGTTTGTTAACTATAAAGGGAAGTATATAATAATAACTAAAGGAAATAACTTAACATGTAATACAAGAGGAATGGATCCATTCTATTACCATGATATCAGTAATACAAGAACAACTTAGCTTAAGGTTCAACAAGGTAATATCATGAACTACCTATTTACCATAATCAATATGTATTGTGATATTAATCTTATCTTTTATTAACTACATGGTATGTCACTATAAAGCAATGACACTAAGTATCAGTAGGTTTGTATTACACTTTTATGTGATTCCAATGCATATGTAAATACAAAGGGTAATAGATCATTAACACGAGTCTTTCAAAGGTTATATACTCTTATCCAATACATATGTGTTTTACTTACTCTGATTAAAAGAGAGATAAAGAAATGAAATCAACTTTATATCTTACCCGTATGAGCTATGTGAATATCACAATATAGTTAAGAGTGTAGAGTCTCAATCTAAGGTATAAGAAACTAATCACAAGAATGAAGAGGCAAGTTCAAATTGCATTTCTTCTATGAGATTTTCATTGTGTTATTATCAATTTTCTTGGGTATCGTTAGTTATGCTCTATTTCTGTGTCTTCATACTTTTAAGCCCTTGTTTGTTGAAAATGGAATCTAGCTTGACTTTTGGAGGAATCATAATTGGTATCTCATTCCATGGCATTGGAGTTAGACATTTGGATTTAAATTTGTTATTTCTTATCCTGCTGTAAATGAGACATTGACATGAAATGTTCACTGCTTGTGTCTTTTTGTTACAGTGCAAAGTACTATAACATATTTTAGTTGTGGGAATAATTGCAGTGGACATGTTCCCTGTGTTTGAAGGTTTATTTCTATCTCTTGTACGTGATATTTTGTAGATTTTAAAATTGTTCTTTCTTCTAGCTTTGTAAATGAGGCTTTGACATGAAATATTGATGTCTTTTATCAGTTTCTCTATCAATGTAAAGTGGTTGTTACATATTTCAATGCATCTATTCTAGAGGTTGAGGGAATGACTATAGTGAATATACTACCCATGTTTCACTATTTGTTTTCTATTTGTTGAGTGCTATATTAATGTAGATTTTCCATAACATATTACAATGTAATATGTCATAACATATATTACTATAACATATTACATTGTAATATGTTATAACATATGCACTGATATTAAAATTGAAAACAAATATTATCTTAATTATAACACATGTAGAGATATTAAAACATATGTATAGATATTATACATACTCACATATATTAAAATTGAAAACAAACTGTAAACTGTAAAATGTAAAGTGTGAAATGTATTTAAAATTGTTCTTTCTTCCAACTTTGTAAATGAGGCTTTGACATGAAATATTAGTCCGTCTTTTATCAATTTTTCTATCAATGCAAAGTGATTGTTACATATTTCGGTGTATCTGTTCTGGAGGTTGAGGGAATGACTTCAACAAATATACTTTGTATGCTTCAAATTTTTTTCTATTTATAATAGTTTTATAATGGATACAATTGTTTTTGGGTTTCCTAGTAGCCTTGTCACACCCCGAGAATCAAACCTTCATAAAGTTTGACTTCTACAAGTTATTGTAAAATACAATGCACTAAGAGTTTTTAGATTTTAGGGGTACTGGGTCATTCAGATACCAGTCACACTTGATCCATATGTTAATCCATGAAAACTACTCACATCTGGGTTATATTAAGTCTGGGATGGTGAATAACCAGCCAACATGTTTCTCTCCCAACCATTATGTGGCTGCCTATGGTAAGAGAACGTGTCACCAGTGAAGTTTTTTTGTAGTGTGTAAACTCTTTTATGTCTATATTAGACTTTATTATCCACAATGAAGTATTCTTTATAATCATTAATTTAGTCAAAGGGTCACTACAATTGCAAAACAACACCAGAGTGGGAGATTGGTTCCTTTTTGAGAATTTGACGATGATAAGAGTCTATGGTTTTGAAGAGCAACCATATCAAAAGTGAGTCTTGAATTTGGTTGTTCTAGAGACTAAAAAAAGTGAAATTCAGTCAATTGTTGACTACAAAGCCAACCATATTACATTAAATGTTGATTAGATGAATTTTAAGGAGAAACCAAATCTACACAAGTAGGTTAGTCATGTCTTACAAAAAGATGTGACCAAGACTCATGACAATGTGAAGAAATTGAAATATGCATTAATTGAAGTGGAGAAATAGTCCAGGCAAGATAAAGTGGTTACTTGATGCAGGAGCATCACCCATGTCAAGTGAGCCAGCGCGAGAGTAGAGGACAGTTGGACGAGCCAGTGGATTTCTTTTTGAAAGCACCTTGATATTTGTTGCGCCAAACATTAATGGGTAGAGTAAATGAAGCGCACTTTGTAAATTGTAATGGACCTTGAGCGGATCAGTTAACTTCCTTAGGTAGATGAGGCATTTATGATAGTTAATGTAAAGTAGATAGAATATTAAATTGTAGATTTGATAGCTTTAGAGCTCGAGAGGGAAAATAGATATAGACACCCTCCTTTGTACATTGAAAAATAACTCGGATTATTATTCATTCACGAGCAAGGGGAGCAAGAAGAGAAATGTATGAAGAACACCCATGTAAAAAAATTGAATTAATAGAAGACAACTTTGATTCAATCTCATGGTTATGTGTTGTTTCTTTGTGTATTGATGATATGCTCATGGTTATTTGCTTCCTGTCATGTATTTGTTTTTATATGTTGTGCATGTGATTTCATGGTTGGATTGATGTCTGAGAGATTGAGAGAGTTAGTTTCAATTGTTTCTCTATATTGAACCAGAGAATTCCTGCAAGGAGTGTAGTTGAATTGTCCGCAAGGAGTGCGTGACTCCAGGGTTTAGATAGAGGAGACTTTTGTTCTAAGCTCTCAGAAGTGCAGATTTGGCACCAAAGCCATGCAAGGTGTGCGCAGGCTAGAAGAAGACTCAGAATTGTGATTCTGAGCAAGGAGTTGAAGGATTTTTGTTGCAGGAGTGCGCAGGATCAAAGACTTCATCACTTAGTTGTGATTGAATATTTTCCGCAAAGGGTGCGTGCAAGGAGTTCTTCCTGAGGGATTTGAAGTCGCGAAGCTCAGAAGAGATAAGCCTTTGAATTCATCGAAGGACTGCATAGAGAGGTTGTGCTGGAAGTGTTCGAGAAAGTGTTGGAACTTTGCGTGCAGTTGGACAGGGCTTTGTGGAATAAGTGCTTGTTTCAATTTGCAATTTACACAGACCATTGGAATTCTCCAAGGAGAAGTCGCAAGAATCCGAGGCATAGGGTCTCGCAGAGGTGCAAGGAAACCATCGTGCAAGTGTGGAGAAAGTTTGAAGCTCAGAGGGCTAGGAGCATCGATTGGGATCACGAGGAGTATAGCTCGACTCGTGAATCGGCATATCGGGAATTCGCGAGAAAGGGGCGGAAGGTTTGGCCACAGAAATCGCGAAGAGGCGAGAAGCGACATTCCGATGATCGCATGGATAGTGTGGGCCACAACGAGGTGAGGTGATAGGTGACGCAGGATATTGGCCCCTCGGGCATCGGGAGTCGAGACAGGAATCACTTGACCGCGCGAGTAGCGAGGTTCCAAGGTAGCGAGATCGCGAGTTGTCGGCATCTCGGTGCATCGGATCTCGGGAGTTTGAACTCCGAGTGTTTAGTGCCACAATCGACGAAGAGAGATAGAGCAAAGTCCCGATAGTAGAGGAAGGAAGTCAGTGTTGACCGACACATCTCGGGTCTTGGGGATCCGGGGAGGTAACGCATAACGGTTGAACTCACGAATAGAGAAATTTCGATCCTTCGAGTAAAAGAAAGAGGGATTGCACGAAGCGAACTATGGGTGCAGATATTCCGATTGAGAGATAGAAGGGTATTGACACTCTTCGGGCCGAGATAAGAGAAGGTCCTAGTGAGAGCATCATGCTCCGAGGAGTGCGGTTGGTGGAATCAGTTTTGGTATCAGAGCGGGAATAGTTCTTTTCTTTCTGTAGCAGAGAAGGAGAATAGGAAATTCATCATGCCGCCCATAAGGGAGAGACAATCACCAGACCCGGAAGATAGGGAGGTGCGAAGAAGAGGTAGGCCAACAGGAAATCCAGAAATGGAGCGGCAGATGAGAGATCTTCGAGGAAGGCTTGAGGAGATGGAGACAACACAAAGACACGGAGTTGGTGCTGGGGATCTTAGTGATTCCGAAGTTGAAGAGGAAGCTAGACATGCAGAAGAAGTCACAGTAGAAGACATATCAACCGAGCAGTTGATCAAAGCCATTGCCAGGATGGGTGCGAAGGAGAAAATGGATATTCCAGTCTATGAGGGAAGTCTAGATGCAGAAGAGTTGCTAGACTAGATCAGAGCTCTTGACACCTACTTTGATTATGAGGAGATCGAAGAGGACAAGAAAGTCATACATGTTGTCACTCGGTTGAAGGGACATGCAGCATTGTGGTGGGACGAGCTACAAGCAGATAGACGTTCCAAAGGAAAGCAGAAAATTAAAAGCTGGGACCGAATGATTGCTAAGATGAAGGCAAAATTCATCCCAAGGGATTATCAAATCACATTGTTCAGGCGAATGCAGAACCTAAGGTAGAAGTTGATGACGGTGAAGGAGTACACCGAGGAATTTTATAAGCTCAACTTCAGAGTAGGTCATCAGGAGAGCGATGATGAGAAGGTTGCCAGATATCTGAATGGTCTGAGATATGACATTCAGGATGAGTTAAGCATGGTAACCATCAGAACTGTTGAATATTCTTACCATATGGCTCTGAAAGCCGAGGAGAAGCTGATCCGTAAGCAAGGTCAATGAGGGTGAGGCAGAAGTCATCCCAGAGGCAAGGCAATTTCCCAGGAGAAATACCAGAAGCCCAAGGAGGAATGGCAGAGACCTCAGGGTAAGATTGAAAGAGGTGGAACCTCACAGAGAGGACAGCCACAGGTTGAACAACGAAGACAACAAAATGATCAGCGGAGAGACGATGTTGATGCAAACACTCTTCCTCGTACTAGAGGTCGAGATAGGGGAAGAGGTGGAGTGGTCACATGTTTTACATGTGGAAAGAATGGGCACAAGTCATTCGAGTGTCCAAAGAAAAAAAATGATAGCGGAGAAGATCACATCACCGAAGCTCAGAGGCGTGATGTTGAAAACGAAGACACCGAAGCAGGAAGGTCACTGACGGTGCATAAAGCCATTTTGACACCCGATAAGGAGGTGGAGGACACAGCTCAGAGGAGCCAACTATTCAGGACTGCTTGCAAGACCAAGAGCTGGAAGTGCAAGGTTATTGTGGACAACGGAAGCACCGATAATCTCGTTTCGACCGAGATGGTGGAGAAATTAGAGCTGGAGACGACTGATCACCCGAGTCCATATAAAGCTTCATGGCTGCAGAAAGGACACCAGGTAAGTGTTACAAAACAATGGTTGGTTGAATTCAATATAGGTGGGTATAATGATAGAATCTTCTGTGATGTTATTCCCATGGATGTATGTCATTTATTGTTGGTTAGACCATGGAAATACGATAGAAATGTGGTTCATGATGGGAGAATGAACACATATACCCTGGAGAAGGATGGGAGGGCACACATGTTTCTTCCGATAAACGATAAGGAAGTGAAGCTGGAAGTAAGCAATGCCACACTTCTCATGAGTGGGAAAGAGCTTCTTACAGAGATGGGGAAGAAAGAAGATCCACAATTCTTTGTTGTCAGAAAATCGAGAATTATTCTGACTAGCACAAGAGTGGACGACTTTCCAGATGAGATTCAGGAACTGTTGGAGGAATTCGCTGACATCATCGTGGATGAATTACCTCATTCATTGCCACCGATGAGGAGTGTGAGTCACCACATAGACCTCATACTAGGAGCCAGTTTACCGAATAAAGCAGCGTACAGGTTAACGCCGCAGGAAAATGAGGAGGTCAAGAATCAGGTCCAGGATTTGTTGGACAAAGGATTGGTGAGGGAAAGTCTAAGTCCGTGTGTTGTTCCAACAATGATTAGTCCGAAGAAGGATGGAGGATGGAGAATGTGTACTGACTCCAGAGCGATCAACAAAATTACCATCAGGTACATATTTCCACTACCGAGAATGGATGATCTGATGGATTGCCTGAGTGGGGAAAATTATTTTTGAAAGATTGATATGAAGAGAGGATATCACCAGATTCGCATGAGAGAGGGCGATGAATGGAATACAACATTCAAGAAAAACGAGGGTTTGTATGAATGGCTAGTCATGCCATTTGGTTTGACAAACACACAAAGCACATTCATGAGGCTGATGAATGAAGTCCTAAGGGAATTCATCGGGAAATTTGTTGTCGTGTATCTGGATGATATATTGATTTTCATCAAGATGAAGGCTGAACATTTGAAACATTTGGGCATTGTAATGAGAAAGCTATAGTAGGAGACGTTGTTGATCAATATGAAGAAATATTCATTCATGAAGACAGAGCTCATTTATTTGGGTTTTGTTATTTCAGCGAATGAGTTGAAGATGGATCCGAGTAAGGTGGAAGTGATTAGGAATTGGCCATCACCGAGAAATATTTTCGAGGTGAGAAGTTTCCATGGTTTGGCTAGTTTCTACTGAAAGTTCATCATGAATTTCAGTGGAATTAGCACAGGGATGATGGACACGGTGAAGAAGCGGCATAAAATTTTTCATTGGACAACCGAGGCTGAGAGGAGCTTCGATCTGTTGAAGCGGAAGATCACAGAGAAACCAGTGTTGCTGTTGCCATATTTTCAAAAGACATTTCAGGTAAAGTGTGATGCAAGTGGATATGCCATAGGAGCGGTCTTGAGCCAGGAGGACATGCCAGTTGCATATTTTAGTGAGAAGCTGGATGAAGCGAAGCTGAAATACTCCACGTATGACAAAGAATTTTATGCTATCATACAGGCGCTGAAGAAGTGGAGGCATTACTTGATCCCAAAAGAATTTGTATTGTATAGTGATAATCATGCATTGCAGTTTGTGAGTCAACAGGAGAATTTGAACCAAAATCATGGAAAATGGGTAGAATACATGCAGAATTTTACATTTGTGATCAAACACATTTCAGGAACTGCTAACAAAGTGGCTGATGCTTTGAGCAGGAATTGTTTGTTGCTGCAGGAATTCCGAGTCAAAACATTGGGTTTTGAGAATCTCAGGGACATGTATCCAGGTGATGCAGACTTTGGGGAGGAATATGAAGCAGCTGAGAATCCAATTCTCAGAGATCAGATCACATGGATAGACTACATGATCCAGGAGGAATTGTTGTTCAGAGGAAATCAACTGTGCATTCCGAATTGCTCCATGAGAGAGAACTTGTTGAAAGAGAAACATAGTGGAGGCTTAGCAAGACATTTTGGTCACGACAAAACATTTGCAAAGTTGAGTGAATCATATTTTTGGCCAGGCATATGAGCAGATGTCAAGAGGTTTGTTGACAGGTGTCGTATTTGTCAACATTCGAAAGCCAGAAAGTAGAACGCGGGTCTTTATCAGCCATTGCCCATACCTGAGAGACCATGGGAGGTGATTAGCATGGATTTTGTATTGGGTTTGCCGAGGACATAGAGAGGGGTTGATTCCATCTTTGTGGTAGTAGACAGGTTTTCAAAGATGGCACATTTTATTCCATGTCAAAAGACCAGCGATGCGACACACATCGCAATTTTTTTTTTCAAAGAGGTTGTTAGACTTCATGGATTGCCGAGAAGTATAGTATTGGACAGGGATACCAAATTCATAGGTCATTTTTGGAGGATGCTATGGAAGAATCTAGGAACTAATTTAACTTTTAGTTCATCTTACCATCCGCAGATAGAAGGATAGACCGAGGTGGTCAACATAAGTCTGGGAGACTTGCTGAGAAGCCTGGTGATGGAGCACCATAGCAGCTGGGACAACATATTGCCACAGGAAGAGTTTGCATACAATGATTCGATGAATCAGAGTATAGGAATAAGTCCATTTCATATTGTGTATGGAACACAACCGAGAGGAGTTTTTGAACTCAGGGAGTCAGAACAGACTGCGACTAGCAGTGCAAGTGCAGAGGAGTTCACCGAAGCGATGAAAGAACTTCACACCAGGGTGAAGCAACGACTGATAGAATCAAATTAGGAGTACAAATGAAAAGCAGATCATTATCGGAGACAACTTCAGTTTGAAGTTGGCGATCTAGTTCTCGCACACTTGAGGAAAGAAAGGTTTCTGAGAGGAACATACAACAAGTTGAAGATGAAGAAAATTGGACCTTGCAGAGTCCTGAAGAAATTTGGTGAGAATGCATATGAGATCGAGTTGTCGGATGGCATCGGGATATCTCCGATATTTAATGTTTTGGATTTATACCCATACAGAGCTAGAGAAATAGAGGCTGGAGCTGAGGAACCAGTGATCCATTGGATGAAACAATTACCAGTTGCAGAGAAGTCGCAGATGGAATGCATATTGGACAAGAAAGTCGGCAGAAAGACCAAACGAAAGCAGTATTTTGAGTATCTGGTCAAATGGAAGAACCACCCAGTGGAAGACGCCAGCTGGGAGACTGAAGCAATGATACAAAAGCATGGACAGACCATGCAGGATCTCATGGATAGGAGCCCATGAAATTTTTCAAGCCAGGGAGTATGATGCAGGAGCATCACCCACGTCAAGCGAGCCAGCGCGAGAGCAGAGGATAGCTGGATGAGCCAGCGGATTTCTTTTTGAAAGCACCTTGATATTTGTTGCGCCAAACATTAATGGGTAGAGTAAATGAAGCGCACTTTGCAAATTGTAATGTACCTTGAGCGGATAAGCTCACGTCCTTAGGTAGATGAGGCATTTATGATAGTTAATGTAAAGTAGATAGAATATTAAATTGTAGATTTGATAGCTTTAGAGCTCAAGACGGAAAACAGATATAGACACCCTCCTTTGTACATTGAAAAATAACTCAGATTATTATTCATTCAGGAGCAAGGGGAGAAAGCAGAGAAATGTGTGAAGAACACCCATGTACAGAAATTGAATTAATAGAAGACAACTTTGATTCAATCTCATGGTTATGTGTTGTTTCTTTGTGTATTGATGATATGCTCATGGTTATTTGCTTCCTGTCATGTATTTGTTTTTATATGCTGTGCATGTGATTTCATGGTTGGATTGATGTCTGAGAGATTAAGAGAGTTAGTTTCAATTGTTTCTCTATATTGAACCAGAGAATTGCTGCAAGGAGTGTAGTTGAATTGTCCGCAAGGAGTGTGTGACTGCAGGGTTCAGATAGAGGAGACTTTTGTTCTAAGCTCTCAGAAGTGCAGATTTGGCACCAAAGACGTGAAAGGCATGCGTAGGCTAGATGAAGACTTAGAATTGCGATTCAGAGCAAGGATTTGAAGGATTTCTGTTGCAGGAGTGCGCAGGATCAAAGACTTCATCACTTAGTCGTGATTGAAGATTTTCTGCAAAGGGTGCATGCAAGGAGTTCTTCCTGAGGGATTTGAAGTCGCAAAGCTCAGGAGAGATAAGCCTTTGAATTTGTCAAAGGAGTGCAGAGAGAGGTTGTGCTGGAAGTGTTCGAGAAAGTGTTGGAACTTTGCGTGCAGTTGGACAGGGCTTCGTGGAATAAGCGCTTGTTTCAATTTGCAATTTACACGGACCATCGGAATTCTCCAAGGAGAAGTTGCAAGAATCCGAGGCATAGGGTCTCGAAGAGGTGCAAGAAAACCATCTTGAAAGTGTGGAGAAAGTTCAAAGCTCAGAGGGCTAGGAGTGTCGATTCGGATCATGAGGAGTATAGCTCGACTCGTGAATCAGCATATCGGGAATTCGCGAGAAAGGGGCGGAAGGTTTGGCCACGGAAATAATGAAGAGGCAAGAAGTGGCATTCCAATGATCGCATGGATAGTGTGGGCCATAGCGAGGTGAGGTGATAGGTGACACGGGATATCGGCGCCTCGGGCATCGAGAGTCGAGACAGGAATCATTTGACCGCGCGAGTAGCGAGGTTCCGAGGGAGCGAGATCGCGAGTTGTCGGCATCTCGGTGCATCGGATCTCGGGAGTTTGAACTCTGAGTGTTTAGTGCCATGATCGACGAAGAGCGATAGAGGGAAGTCCCGATAGCAGAGGAAGGAAGTCAGTCTTGACCGACACATCTCAGGTCTCGGGGATTCGGGGAGGTAACGCATAACAGTTGAACTCGCGAATAGCGAAGTTCCGATCCTCCAAGTAAAAGAAAGAGGGATTGCGTGAAGCGAACTGTGGCTGCAGATATTCTGATTGGGAGATAGAAGGGTATTGACACTCTTCGGGCCGAGATAAGAGAAGGTCCTGGTGAGAGTGATCATGCTCCGAGGAGTGCGGTTGGCGGCATCATTACTACAACAAGAATTATTGAATCAACAATCTGTAAAATAATATTTATAACTTATGATACTCTAATATTACATATGTAAAAATGGATTTATAAATTGATTTCCTAAAGATTTGAAATTTTTATAAAATACAAAATGTTTGAAATAAAAAGATGGACAGTTTGAAATTGTAATGACCCCGTTTATTACGACTACATGTGACGCAACAAAAAATATTTTTTTTTAAAGAAGGACGACAACAACGACAATAGTTAAACAACAAAACTTGATGATGAACACTGCACACGTAGATCAGGCAACAATAAACAACAACTTAGACACTAGCACATCAGGCAACTGAACGAAACATGTGATAATTAATAGAATGATAAAAACGATTACCCACCCGACACAAGAAAGACAACACCTACAAGCTAAAGGGAAACATCAACCACCCGACACAACGACTTCGATGACCAGTAACTAGAAACCTCTATGGTGCACAGACCAACATATGGAGGCATTACATAATCAAGTACCAACATCAATTACAACAAATAACGCTCACATCAAGAAGCCCAGACTCCGACCAGTTTATCATTCGCCTCTATCCATCAAGGTGTGCAATGATCCCCTAATCAAGAATCATTTCGTCACCAGGTGATTGGCATGATAGTGACCAAGGTGCAACATGACACATCTAGACCAATAACCCAAGAAAATTCAACGCGCTAGGAGACCGAGTTAACTATCAAACCATATCACGACTAACCCAAGCACCCAATCGAAAATTCAATTTGACGCAAGGGAAGCTAATGACTATAACATTCATATAACACATTAAATTGCTTGCGCAACAATTTTATTGCAAACATACATCAATCTGTACACATTAAAATAATTATTATCAAAACAATTAGTTCATTGTAGCTAAATTCCAATTCCAGATATCCGATAAGTATTTTCCTAAGGATGAATTCACTATCCTTTAAATTGAACGAGATGTGAAATAGGTATTTTAAACAATATAAATCATGTCTTTTAAAACAAAATTTGCTATTTAAATTAATGCAGATAAAGTTGTTATCTATATGATCCATGCAATAAAATAAAATGTTAAATCGACGTCAATAATAAATGGTATCTCAACTCAAATGCTAATCAATCCATGTTATTCAATTTCCATCCATTAATGCTACCCATAGAATCGATGCCTAGCAATGGCATCGTTGTCCAACATTAACTCATTGTGCAATTACATTTTTAAAAAGAATTGAACTCCACAATTTAATCTTTGCTAGCAATCTCATTGTGTTAATAACATGTACAAATAAACACATAATATATATCGATATCGTTGTATAAATATATAATGGATGTGTACAAATATGATATCGTTGTCCATAAAAAGAAATTAACAATTTTAAGGAAATAAGAAGGAATTGACCATATATTTGTTGTCTATTAAACATTATAATTCATTGTCTTTGAAGATGAAACAATTATAATTGTTATCTATTAATTACATTATTTTACTGTCTATTAATATATACGTTATTGTTGTCTATTTAATGTATGAATCATTGTCTAGTGAATACAAACAAAATATAGAATGGAATCGTTGACATATGCAATAGAATATAAAATAGAATTGTTGTCATAAGGATTTTTTGTCAACACAGTAAATCGCTACCCATTAATAAATCACTACCCATTTAAATCACTACCCATTATCATTAAATATTTACTGTCATACCGATTATTAAATCGTTGTCTTTAATGCATGATAGTGTTGGCATACAATATTTTAAAAATCATTGTCAATATAAACAAGTTCGTTGTCCACAATTGCTCTCATGCATGTGCAAGGTTGTCTATCATATATAACTTTTTGTCTATTAGAGATAAAAACAATGTCAATGGAAATGAATACAACACAGTCACACACAATACTACACTCGTTGTCACTCAATGTAATAAAAATGCAGGTATATCCACAATGAAATCACTAGTAAAAATTCATGGTTGATTTAAAAATAGGTGAAGCAATCAATGAAAAACGCTGGTAAAATTCTTAGTTGATTAAAACGAATGTGAAGCAATCAATGAACATGCTGGTAAAATTTGTGGTTGATTAAAACATAGGTACAACAATCAATGAAAATGGCTTGGTAAATTCGTGAAAAAAAGGGGTATAACTCTATAAAACAAATTCTCTACAAGGTAACATTGCTGGGGTAATTTCAAAATCAATTTATATAAAAAAAAAGGCTAAAGAAATAAAATCGTAGTCACTAAAAATTACAATAGAAGTCACTACATATTAAAAACATTGTCAATTTATTACATCGCAATCACTACATGTAAATCACAGTCAAAATACCAAACCAAGCACTAGGATTCATCACTAAAATCACAGAGATGATACCAAACAAAGTGTTGGGGTTTATCAATAAAATCGTAGAGTTGATACTAATCAAGCACTGGGTAATACGCCTAGAAATCATAGAGATAAAGTGCAGATATAATCAAACAAAAGACACAAGGATAAATCGTTCCACAATGAAACAATCAAAACACAAGGATTCTCATTCTCAGAAATGTAGGGATAAGTAAGGGATAGATAGCTGGGATTTTTTTTTTATCCTTCACTCATCATCCATGAAAAAAAATAAGGGCATTTGAATCTATAGGTCTTTAAACACCGAAGTGACGACCGTTGATTCGGCTCCTTGCTGACTGCTTAGGCACAGACTAATTACTGAGGGGATAAGGGACATAAGATAAAAGAGAAAATTTCTTTATAACAATCAATAAAACAAACACAGAGAAGTCATTGAAATAAGATCTTTGGTTCACCATGGGAAATCAATTCAGAATACAACGAGCAAGAGGATTACAAATACCGTAAGAAAGTAGGTGCAAGAAATCTCATGGCAATGAAATCTTCAACCCAACACAAAAAAATATCACGTGTAAATTAAATTCCATTGCAAGTAACAACTTTAACAGTGTACCTTAGCCAAATGCAGATGCTCTGAAGTTGTTGTCCCATGCCCGCTCCATTTAACTCCCGCTTCCTAATCAATGTGACCTCACCGATACCTCCTAGCCAACGCAAGGGGTAATATTCTTCCCCTTGAGATGCCCTAGCTGCAAAGGGGCCACACACACAATACCAAAGAACCACTAGCACGCAGTGTGCCTTGCAAGGTCGATCTACCACTCGTTACCTGAGTTGGGTATCCCAACTCCCACAAGAGAGGTTCAGTTAAGAAAACAATTCAGCAGCATAATATTACACAAAAATATGAGATCCATGCTCCTCCTCCTCCATCCTTTTTATACAGTTTTCAAGTAATTAGTTTCCCAAATTATCATTAAATTCCTTTTTAATTTAATTAATCAGGAAAAAACGCCCCCATACACATGCCTCCTGATCCCCTAGTTACACTAGAAAATTAATTTTATTAATTATTTAATTATTCCTATTTCCCTCACCCACCTAAAATCATTCCTAAAAACGCTCCTTGGTGTCGAAATATTCTCTTACAAATATTAAATGACATGCGTCTTACTAAATTCCTAGTTGAGTTCATAATTAGAAAGTTCTAAAGGAAATATTCCTTACTAAGTTAGACTTTCAACTTTTTCCTTACGTTTTCCCTTTCTTTAGGTTTCCCCTTTTTCTTTAAGTTTCCTATTTCTTTTAAGTTTCCATCTTTTTCCTTTTTAACTAAAAATCAATTTAGCAAGTGTAGATAAAACAACCATTTATGATTTTTCTTCCTTAATTAAAAATTTATTTAGCAAGTGTAGATGAAACAACCATTTACCCTCTTTTCTTTTTAACTAAAATTACATTAGCAAAAATAGATAAAATTAACCATTTCCCTTTTTAAAATTTTAATCGTCCATTATAATTTTGAGTTTAATAAATAAATTTGAATTTCTTAACCCCCTTCTTGTTACATATTCATTTATTATTATTTTTGACCACATGTTCTAATTAGACTTGGGTTGTAATTTCACTAGGTTGGGCAACATTTTTGTTAGGGAAAATTGTTTTTAAAACATACTTGTCACATCATTCATTTTAAGGCCATCTAGGTTTATTCACTTACCAGTTAAAATCACAATGTGCCCTTCAGGACTCATAAACTGCTCCAAGGGTGCCACTCATCTCCTTCCATTGTTCTTGCGCGATGTTCCCTTCAGGACATACTAGATGCTCCAAGGGTGCCACTCACCTCTTTCGATTTTCCTTGCGCGATGTGCCCTTCAGGATGCACTATGTGCTTCAAGGGTGCCACTCGCCTCTTCACTGACTTGGTAGACATCAAACCCCTAGGGTCAATACTCTGCCAGATGATCTTGTGGGAGACTAAGGGCCTCTAAGTAATAAGTCCCCATCCTTATTGCGCGCCCCTTAAAATCATCGTGAGCAGCTATCATAGTCTTCCCTCACAACATCGTGGGTCTTATGGAACTAGGTAATCATTAACCAACAGTTCGAGCCACGACGAGAGTGCTAGTAGGTTGTTGCAGGGATGCTCCCACACCTCTCCCTCAAAGTCTTTATTTGTCCTATGTGACCCCTCTACTCTACATGTGAGTCTAGTCGGCAAGATATCGTCATACTGCATCATCAATGAATCACGTTAGCAATGATAATCAGTCATCATAACATCTAATCATATGTACATATGTCATATCAACAATAATCAAACCCGAATAGTCCACTCCATGACTCGATCTAGAGTCCAAGGGGTTTCATCAATCCCTCTATATCCTCAATGTCCAAAGTCTTCTGCACTAAGGAGAACCCAGTCAATAGCACCTGTCTATGTAAATAAAACAAAAATAACACATCATCATATCCATAATATCTCATAATCATAATCAAATGACCAATAGTATAATAATTCGGATCACTTGCAAGCAAGTGTCCTCAAATAATAAGTTTTCTCAGTGCGTGCAAGAGCGGGATGTTACATACACCCCCTCTTGGTTTAAAATTCATCGTGAAGTTTCACAGTATATAAGTGAACAAATTAAGTGTATCACAGTATCATAAGTCTATATATCAAACAAAAATGGAAACTGCTAGCGCATATCATATGTGTCCTCCTAGGTCGCCGATTGCGAACTATAGTTGTTCCACTAGACATTGACCTCTTCTATTGTTCGACGCTATAGTTTTCGAGTGCGATGGTCTAGGATGTGGATTGGATCAACTGTGAGCACACCCTCATCAAATACTTGGAAGGAACTCTTGTCAATAACATGTGTAGGATCACTAATATAATGTCTCAAAATAGATACATGAAAAACATCATGTATACGCCTCAAAGAATCAGGCAAGGCTATTTGATAGGCCACGTGCCCCTTCCTTTCCACAATCTTGAAAGGTCCCATGAACCTAGGAGATACTTTAGCACCCTTTCCAAACTTGATCGAACTCTTATGTAGTTTCACCCGCAAGAAGAATCGATCACCAACTTCATAACTACGATCGACACGATGCACATCAACAAAACTCTTCTACCGATCATGTGCTTCCTTGATCCTTTATCTTATTGGTTTCATTTGATATTCCATTTCTTGGATTACTTCTGGCCCAAATAGGCCCTATCCTCAAGTTGTTCCCAACTCAAAGGCGTTTGACATGGTCACCCGTAAAGGAACTCGAAAGGTGCCATCTTAATGGTGCTTTGATAATTGTTGTTATATGCAAATTATACCAGTGGCAAGAATTATTGCTAATGCTTCTATTGGTGAATCATGTACATACACAACATCTCCTCCAATATTTGGTTTTTTCATTTAGTCTGTCTATCTGTCTCTGGGTGATATGCAGTACTAAATTTAAGTTGGGTTCCCAAAGCCTCTTGGAAACTAGTAAAAAAATGTCCAATAAACATCAATCCTCAATAAGATATAATCCTCTTAGGTACACCATGCAGTCTCACAATCTCACTAATGAAAAATCTAGCTATGTTAGGTGCCTGATATGTCATACGTATAGGAAAAAAATGAGCACTCTTCATTAGAGTGTCGACTACCACAAATATTGAGTCGTGTCTCCTTGTCGTCAGTGGCAATCCAACAATGAAATCCATCGAAATCACCTTCCATTTTGATTTTGGAACAATGCGTGGTTGTAGTAATCCTGTTGGATGCCTATGTTCAACCTTCACCTACTAGCATTCTAGACATATTTCCATGTAGTTGACTATGTTTGCCTTCATTCATTTCCAGACAAATAAGGGTTTAAGGTATGCCCTCATCTTTGTTACTCCTAGGTGAGCCATGCATATGGATTTGTGAGCCTCGTTTAGGATCAAACATCTCAACTCATCATTGGATGGTACATAAATTCGATTTTAAATATCAATAATTTGTCGTCCTCAAACATAAATCCTTCAAATCTTGGTACCATCATTGTGTTCTCTCTGATAAAATACTTGGCCTCCTTGTACTACTCATTGTCGCGTTCTGAATTTAAAATATTTTCATGTATATTCATCTAAAGAGGCATCACCGAAAATATGCACAGTCTCTGACTCAACGCATCAACCACTCTATTCAATGTTCCCTTTATGTAAGTAATATTGAAATTGTACTCGCTAATCAATTATGACCAGTGTCATTGTCGCACATTCAAGTCGCTTTGTGTAAAGATGTGTTGTAGTCCACAATGGTCCATTTTTTGTTCAAATTTCCATCTAATAAGGTAGTGTCTCCAAACTCTTAAGGCATAAACAATGACTAACAACTCCAAATCATGCATTTCATAGTTCTCCCAATGGCTTCTTAGCTTCCTTGAAATGTAAGAGATCACTCGACCGTCTTGCATTAAGAATTCACCGAAGCCTTCCTTGGATGCGTCAATGCATACCAAGAAGTTTGCATCCATGTCGGGGACCTTTAGTATCAGTTTTGTTGTCAACATCTCCTTGAGCCTCTGAAATGCTTCCGTGCATTTATTGGTCGAAACAAACTTCTTATTATTCTTCTACAATTCCATGATCAGATTTGCTATCTTTGAAAATCCCTCGATGAACCGTCGATAGTATCTCGTGAAACCCATGAAGCTACGCACTTCTGGGACATTCATCGGTGCAGGACATTCCATAATAGCCTCAACCTTTGCTGGATCAATGAAGATACCTTCGTCAAAGATGACATGCGCTAAGTAGTGAATCTTTGATTGATAAAACGAGAATTTAGACAATTTCCCATACATTTTGTTCTCTCGTAGAAACTGTAGTACCAAGTGCAAGTGCTCATCATGTTCCTCCATCATCCGAGAGTAAATCAAAATATTGTTAATGCATACTTGGACGAACGTTTCCAGGTACTCACTGAACACCCCATTTATCAAACTCATAAATACCCCAGGGGAATTTGTCAGTCCAAAAGGTAAAATGGTAAAATTGTAATTTCCAAACCTCATATTAAAGGAGGTATTAGGGTCTTCATCCTCCTTGATCCATAATTGGTGATACTTTGATCACAAGTCGATATTTGAAAACACCATTGCGCCTTTCATATGATCAAAAAAATCATCAATCCTTGGCAACGGGTATTGATTCTTGATCATTTCCTTGTTCAATTGACGATAATCAATGCAGAGTTTCCACGACCCATCCTTATTTCATATGAAAATAGCAGGCACACCCCACGGTGACACACTGGGATGTATAAGTCCCAGGTCCAAGAACTCCTTTAGTTTCATTCTCAACTCCTATAACTCTGGGGTCGACATCCGATAAGGTGTTCTTTCTATCGGTTCAGTTCTGGATTTTAGGTCAATGGTAAATTCCAATTCCCTCTTTGGTGGCATCCCAGGTAACACCTCAGGGAATATGTCCGCAAACTCTCTCACCACTGAAAGGTGTTCTAGGCCTTCCGCTACTCCCTTCTCATTTAACACAAGGATCACATAAATCTTACATCCCTTGTTTATGCTCTTCCGTAGCTACAAGGAAGAGATGAAACTTAAGAAAACTCCCTGGTTCGGACCTATAATCATGTGTCTCTGACTCTCATCATCGAACAAGCTCAACTGTTTCATTTTACAATTGAGTATCACCTCATGTGATTCCAACCAGTCCATACTGTTCACAACATCATAATATCCTAAGATCATGAAGTATAAGTTGGCCATAGTGAAAAAATCTCCTAGGTTAAGGCTATAGCTCGTAACCTTCCCACCAACCTTCTGTTTGGCTCTAGAATCCATTTCTACAAAGCTAAAATCATCTTGTTCGACTACCTTTAGCTTAATCCTTTTTAGTGTTGAACCATAAATGAAACTTTTGGTAGCACCGAGATGTATCAAAATACTAACATTACCTGACGTCTCAAGCATAGTCGACTGGTGATCTTCCTGGCGGTCATTCACCGTTGCATGGATCTGATGGGCCTTCCCCAAATCTCCCACGGCAGTGTGTTCAGCTAATCTAGATGCTCTAGTCCTCTCCACTGGGAAATCACGTTGGTAATGTGGCTCCCCACAATTCCAAGACCCTTTCTTCAGTATAGTAGTCCTGGTACCTGAAGTAGAAGCTGACGACCCACCTACCTGGAACCCTAGTCTCTTCTGTTGAACAATCCTAAACTATTGTTGCTATAGTTGGCGTTGCTATTGATGTTTTGGTCCTCGGTAAGCAGTCCGCTACTGAGGCGTTGGTCATCGAGGTGTAGTGAAAGTGGATCCTCTCTATAAGCCATGATATCTTGGCATATGTCTAGCTGGTGTCTGATGATCCTGTGCACCAGATGACACCTGCCCTTCTAGTTTCACTAGAGTCCTGCTCTGAACTCCACTGATAATATCCTCCTTTGCTATGAGGGCCTTCTGAATGAAATCATACAAGGTTTGAGGAATCATGATCCTAACCTTTGCACGAATGTTGACATTAAGGCCAAACAAGAACCTATTGACCTTAATTGTCTCGATATTCAGGTGCAGAGCATACCGAAGCAGCTCCATAAAATGGGCCTCATAATCAAGAATCATATGACTGCTCTATCGTAAGGCATTAAACTCATTGAGCTGATGCTCAATGAATTCCTTCGATATGTACCTCTCTCGGAACCGTTCCTCGAACAATTCTCATGACATGTCTTCGACCACCATGTTCAATTGTGGTAGGAGCGTCTTCCACCATAGAAGAGCGCTTCCCTTCGATTGAAAGACTTCCATGCGGACCTTCATGTTGGAGGTATAATCGCGAAGTGAAAAGAACATCGCCATATTCTCCAACCATGCCTCGACAATTATGACATCCAAGGCACCAAAGAACTTAGGAAATTTGACCTTCTCAAGTTCATCGTAAATTCTTCCAGTACCAATCGTAGTGCGCAGTGGACCCTCAGGGGGTGTCAGCGCCCTAGACTCATCTCTATCCAAATGGCTGATCAGTACATCAGACATCTGATGAAAGGACCTAATCAACCCAACCTCATCACCCACCCCTATCTGTTCCTGCCCGACAACCTGTTTGTCTCCCTGGGGGTTAAACCCCTTAGGTGTGGATTCTATTGGGGGCATCACACCTTCTCCCCTCGCACCCCTTCATCTAACCATGATTACCTGCACGAATACAAATCAATTTAATTAGAAACCTTATAATTAAAAATCAAATAAACAAAAGCTGTAGTGATCCCAACTCACGGGTTGAACCGTCTCTGATACCATATGTAACAACCCCATTCATTACGACTACATGCGATGCAACAATTTTTTTTTTTTTAAAACCAGGATAGAAAAAACGACAACATTTAAACAACGCAACTTGATGATGAACACTACGTATGCAGATCAGACAATAGTAAACAACAAATCATACACTAGCACATTAGGGAACTCGACGAAACATGCGATAACTAATAGACAGATAAAAATGACTAACCAACTTACACAATAAAGACAACACCTACAAGATAAAGGGCAACATCAACCAGCTGACACAATGACTTCGACGACTAGTAACTAGAAACCTCTACAATGAGCAGACCAACGCATTGAGGCATTACATAATCAAGTACCAACATCAATTACAACGAACAACGCCCACATAGAGAAGAAAAGACTCCGACCAGGTTATCATTCGCCTCAGGGCACACAATGATCCCCTCATCAGGAATCATGTCATCACCAGCTAATAGGTGTGACAGTAACCGAGGTGGAACATGACACATCTAGACCAATAACCCAAGAAAATTCAATGCGCTAGGAGACCAAGTTAACTATGAAACCATATGAAGACTAACCCAAGCACCAAATTGACAAGTCAACAATACGCAAGACAAACTAATGACTATAACATTCATACAAGACATTAAATTCCTTACATGCAACAATTATATTACAAACATACATCAATCTGTACACATTAAAATAATTATTATCAAAACAATTTGTTCATTGTACCTAAATTCCAATTCCAGATATCCGATAAGTATTTACTAAGGATGAATTCTCTATCCTTTAAACTGAACGAGATATGAAACAAGTCTTTTAAACAATATAAATCATGTCTTTTAAAACATAATTCACTATTTAAAGGAACGCAAATAAAGTTTCTATCTATATGATCTATGCAATAAAATAAATGCTAAATCAATGTCAATAATAAATGGTATCACAACTCAAATGCTAATCAATCCATGCTATTCAATTTCCATACATTAATTCTACACATAGAGTCATTTCCTAGCAATGGAACCATTGTCCAACATTAACTTGTTGTGCAATTACATTTTTAAAAAGAATTGAACTCTACAATTTAATCTCTGTCAGCGATCTCACTGTGTTAATAACATGTACAGATAAACACATGATAGAAATCGATATCGTTGTGTAATGATATAATCGATGTGTACTAATATGATATCGTTGTCCATAAAAATAAATTAACAATTTTAAGGAAATAACAAGGAATCAACCATATATTCATTGTCCATTAAACATTATAATTCATTGTCTTTGAAGCTAAAACAATTATAACCACTATCTATTAATTACATGATTTTACCGTCTATTAATATATACACTACTTCCATCTATTTAATGTATGAATCATTGTCTACTGAATACAAACATAATATAAAATAGAATCGTTGACATATGCAATAGAGTATAAAATAGAATTGTTATCATAAGGATTTGCTATCAACATAGAAAATCGCTACCCATTAATAAATCACTATCCATTATTAAATTGCTAGACATTATTAAATTGCTAGCCATGATCATTAAATATTTACTGTTATACCAATTATTAAATCGTTGTCTTTAATGCATGATAGAGCTGACATACAATAATTTAAAAATCACAGTCAATATAAATAGGTTCACTTTCTGCAATCCCTCTCATGCATGTGCAAGGTTTTCTATCATATATAACTTGTTGTCTATTAGAGATAAAAACACAATCAATGGTAATCAATACAACACAATCACACATAGTGCTTCACTCGCTATCACTCAATTTAATAAAAATGCAGGTATATCCACAATGAAATCGTTGGTAAACATTTGTGGTTGATCAAAATGCACGTGAAGCAATCAATGAAAAGCACTGGTAAAATTCATGGTTGATTAAAACGCAGGTGAAGCAATCATTGAAAATGCTGGCAAAATTTGTGGTTGATTAAAACGCAGACACAACAATCAATGAAAATTTCTTGGTAAATTCATGAAAAACAAATGGTATAACTCTATAAAACAAACTCTCTGCCAGGTAACATTGTTGGGGTAATTTCGAAATTGATTTATATAAAAACACTGTTAGATAAATAAAATTGCATTCACTAAAAGTTACAATAACAGTCAGTACATATTAAAAACACAGTCAATTTATTACATCGCAGTCACTACATGTAAATCAAAGTCAAAATACCAAACCAAGCACTGGGATTCATCACTAAAATCGCAGAGATGATACCAAACAAAGTGTTGGGGTTTATTAATAAAATTGTATAGGTTATACCAATCAAGCACTGGATAATCTGCCCAGAAATCATAGAGATAATCAAACAAAAGATGTAAGGATAAATCGTTCTGCAATGAAACAATCAAAATGCAAGGATGATCATTCTCAGAAACGCAGGGATAAGTAAGGGAAAGATAGCTGGGAAAAAAAAATATATCCTCCACTCATCATCCATATACAGAAGAGAAGGAACTTTCAATTTATAGGTCTTTAAACACCAAAGTGACGACCGTCGATTCGGCTCCTGGTCGACTGGTCAGCCACAAAATAATGACTAAGGGGATAAGGGATAGAAGATAAAAACACAAATTTGTTTGTAATAATCAATAAAACAAACACATTCAAGTCATTGCAATAAGATTTTGGGTTCACCATGGGAAATCAATTTAGAATACAATGAGCAAGGGAATTACAAATACCATAGGAAAAAAGGTGCAAGAAAGATCATGGCAATGAAATCTCATGGAATAACATGTGTAAATTAAATTTCATTGCAAGTAACAACTTTAACAACATACCTTAGCCAAACAAGGATGGTCTAAAGTTGTTGTCCTGCGCACGCTCTTTCTAGCTCCAACTTGCCAACTGATGTGACCTCACCATACCTCCCAACTAATGATAGGGGTACTCTTATTCCCCCTGAGCCCCCAGAGACAAAAAGGGGCCACACACACAATACCAAATAACCACTAGCACACAACACTCCTTGCAAGTTCGATCTACCACTTGTTACCCGAGCCGGGTATCCCAACTCCCACAAGAGAAGTCTAGTTAAGACAAAAATTCTGTAGCATAATGTTACACAAAAATATGAGATCCATAATGCTCCTCCTCCATCCTTTTTATAGAGTTTTCAAGTAATTAGCTTCCCAAATTCTCATTAAATTCCTTTTTCATTTAATTAATTAGGAAAAACCTCCCCCATATACATGTCACTCGATCCCCTAGTTGCACTACAAAATTAATTTTATTAATTATTTAATTATTCTTATTTCCCTCACCCACCTAAAAAATTCTTAAAAATTCTGCTTGGTGTCCCAATATTCCCTTACAAGTCTTAAATTACATATGCCTTACTAAATTCCTAGTCGAGTTCATAATTAGAAAGTTTTAAAGGCAAGATTCCTTACTAAGTTAGACATTCAATTTTTTCCTTACGTTTCCCCTTTCTTTAGGTTTCCCCTTTTTCTTTAAGTTTCCCATTTCTTTTAAGTTTCCCTCTTTTTCCTTTTTAACTAAAAATCAATTTACCAAGTGTAGATAAAACAACCATTTACCCTTTTTCTTCTTTAATTATAAATTTATTTCGCAAGTGTAGATGAAACAACCATTTACCCTCTTTTTTTTTAACTAAAATTACATTAGCAAAAATAGATAAAAACAACCATTCCCCTTTTTAAAATTTTAATCCTCCATTATAATTTTGACTTTAATAAATAAATTTGAATTTCTTACCCCCGTTCTTGTTACATGTTCATTTATTATTATTTTTTGAGAACATGTTCTAATTAGACCTAGGTTGTAATTTCACTAGGCTGGGCGACATTTTTATTAGGGAAAATTGTTTTTAAAATTTACTTGTCACATCATTCATTTTAAGGCCATCTAGGTTTATTCACTTACCAATTAAAATCACGACCTTCCCTTCAGGACACACTAGGTTCTCCAAGGGTGCCACTCGCCTGCTTCTATTTTCCTTGCGCGGCGTGCCCTTCAGGACGAACTACATGCTCCAAGGGTGCCACTCGCCTCTTTCTATTTTCCTTGCACGATGTGCCCTTCAGGATGCACTACGTGCTCCAAGGGTGCCACTCACCTCTTGATTCACTTTGTAGACATAAAAACCCTAGGGTCAATACTCCACCATGTGATCTTGTGGGATACTAAGGGCCTCTAAGGAATAAGGCCCATGCCTTATTGTGCGCCCCTTAGAATCATCTTGAGAGACTGTCACAGTCTGCCCTCACGTCATTGTGGGTCTTCTCAAACTAGGTAATCGTTAACCTACAGTTTGAGACACGATGAGAGTGCTAGTAGGCTGTAGCATGGATTCTCCCACACCTCTCCCTCAAAGTCTTTGGTTGTCCTGCATGACCCCTCTACTCCACATGTGAGTCTGGTCGACAATCTATCATCAGTCTGCATCATCAATGAATCATGTCAGCAATAATAATCAATCATCATAACATCTAATCATATCTACATATTTCATATAAAAAACAATCAAACCCCAATAGTCCACTCCCTGACTCGATCCAGAGTCCAAGGGGTTTCATCGATGCCTCTACATCCTCAATGTCCAAAGTCCTTCACACTCAGGACAACCCAGTCAATAACACCTATCTATGAAAATACAACCAAAATAACATATCATCATATCCATAATATCTCATAATCATAATCAAACGGACAATAGTATAATAATCTAGATCACTTGTAAGCAAGTGTCCTTAAAGAATAAGTTTTCTCAGTGCGCGCAAGAGCTCGATGTTACATAAATTTTTATGAATTTAAAAAAAATATACAAAATGTTTGAAATGAATGTGACCTGTCCATGGGGGTATATCCATGTGGCCAAGTTGTGGTCATTCCCACAGCTTGGCAACATGGCTTCCCCCCCACGGCCTAGTCACAACTAATTTTAATAAGAGATTATCTATGCATAGTAAAGCAAGGCATTTGAATCTAATTATTTAACATCGTAGTGAAAGACAAATGATTCGACTCCTGGCCGACTGCTCAGGCACARACTAATCACTTAAATGCTTACTCTATTCTTAATATTTGATTTTTAAATTTCTATATCAAATTTAAAAACTTAATATTTGATTATTAAATGTCTATATCAAATTCAATAAATCCATATTGTTTATAAATTATTTATTAATGTCTATATCAAATTCACATTTTTAAGTAAATCCATATTATTTATAAATTTATTGTTTGTGTGTATAATTTGAACATATAAACATGTAATTTTTAAATTGTCTTCCTATTTTATTTTTAAATTTATTAAAAAAAATTAAAATATATATATTTTAAAAATACTCCATTGTATGTATATTTAACAAATATTCCATTACAAATTATAAGATAGATAGTAATGTACAAAAAGGAATTCCAGAGTCAACAATCTATAAAATAATACTTATAACTTATGATACTTTAACATTACATATGTAAAAATGGATTTATAAATTTAATTTCTAAAGATTTGAAATTTTTATAAAATAAAAAACGTTTGAAATAAAAACTTCGACACTTTGAAGTTTTTATGAATTTTTTATTAAATACAAAACGTTTGAAATGACTATGACTTCGATGTGGGGGGGTAGCCATGTGACCAAGCCATGGGTATGTGACCAAGCCGTGGGCATTCCCATGACTTGGCCACAGGGCTGGCCCTCCACGGCCAAGTCACAACCAATTTTAATAAGAAATTATCTATGTACAGAAAAACAAGGCATTTGAATCTAAGTATTTAACACCGGAATGAAAGAAAGTTGATTCGTCTCTTGGCTGACTTCTTAGGCATAGAATAATCACTTAAATGATAACATCTTAGAAAAAAAATATCATTAACCCATGTAAATTGGGGTTTTTATTCTTGTAAAATATTTGGAGATCCAAGACAAGTTCTTATTTATCTACTTCTGTCATTAATTCTTAATTATCTTCCATATTTACAAAGAGAGGAAAATATTTTGAAATTCTTATCACTTTTTCAATAGTAGCTTGAGATTCAACTTTAAAAAGAAATTGGAAATACTTTACACCTTCTTCCTTCATATCAGTGAAATTTGTTGGCCATGTTCCATCATCCGCAACTATATTCCATAAAAATTTTGTATTTTTTGTATAGTTGGTGTATATATGAAAAAACATGTTGTTCTCATTTCTCTCATATAATCAGATAACCTTTCTTTTAATCATCCAATATTTCTCTTTGTCCAAAATAATTTACCTATTTTTTCCTCAAGTTTCTTTAACTCATCTTTCAAAGTCTTCAAAATATATCCAATTCCATCACTATTTTAATATGTGTCTATATGTTCTTATACTTCCTTTAGATTCTTATCATCATTATATTTTTTCTATAATGCCCATTTTATTGTAGCTTTCTTTTCCTTTTTTAGTTTCTAATGAAATTGGATAGGAGTTGATTCTATTAAGGAAGAATCAAAAGGATTACAATCTCATTTTATCATATTAACAAATTCCTCCTTTTTTCTCCATTATCGATTCATTTTTAATGGTCTAGGTGGTTTCCCTTAATCTTTGGCCACCTCCAAGAGCACTAAGTTATGTTAAGATTCCCCCGCATTGGAAACACATTGAAATTTTTTTAGTATCTTATTCAATAAATTTAAATCCTCCCAAACCATAACCAATCCTATGCAAATCCATTAATGAATAAATGTTTTTTCCTATTATTTCAATCTATCTGAGTAGGGCACATAAATACTCAAATAAGTGATTTATTTCCCAAGGTCCAAAGAGAAATCAGAAGTCCCTGGGCCTGATAAAGAATATCAATAATTAGAATATGTGAAAGATAATTTTTTCCACCCTATAAGGTTTTCTCCACGCTCCCTGTAGAATTAATATAACTAAAATTCCAACCCCGTAAAATCTTGGAGAGTTCCTAAACAAGTTTCTCCCCATCCATCATTAGTTCTTGTAAAAAAATGATAGATGCATTATTTACATCTATTACAATTTTTTGGATAATTTATTTGAGAAATTGGACAATCCTCTGCAATTTAGGGTTAGAAACATTATTTTGAAACATATCTGGGGTATTTTTCACTAAGAGCCCCAAACAACAAGAATTGTCTCCCACTTTTTACCACATAATATTCTCACTTTCGAGTGAGAGATATAAAATGTTTTCTTCCTTTCTAAGTCTCTTTGGAATATGTTCCTTCCAAAGAATCCAAACTCGGTTCTATCCCACTCAAAAAAATAGATGAACCTTTTTTCCTTTTCCTAAGGTTGGATTTTTCAACCTTAAAGTTTTGGAAATCACAATGGGGTTCCAATTCGACTTGCTTCCAAAATGACTTCATATATTTTCTAGACGAGGATGACTCATCACCTTGAATCCATCATAATGCTTCTAGGGGTATCAGAGGAGGATGCTTAGGGATGATAATCCCTAATATAATATGGAGGAAATCATTGTATTGTTCCTTAACCTTATTTTCTAACCATACCACCGAAGACCCCAAAAAACAAATTTTTGAAACTCTTTTCATTATTAGGTGGAGGAAGAATATTTTTCTTACCCAATTCTTCCAATATTTCAATTAATCTTGTTTATAGTTCTAGATATTATTCCTCCTACTAACCTATAATAACCATTGTGTTTTCTTCCAACAAAGAGTTTCCCTCAAGATATATTTTTATAATTCTCACAAAGGAAACTCTAGTCCTTGGAGACTGGTGATTTCCCCTATCATTTTACTAATCCTTACAAAACCAAACCTTTAATCTATTTGGTAGTGGAAATTCATCTACTAAGTCCCTTACAAATTATAAGAGACATTACGAGTCCTTTAGAGACATCCATTCCCACTAAAATTCTTTCCATACCCATGTATCCAAAATCATATTAGGAATTATTCACCTAATATAAATTACCTAAGGTATTTCATATTTCCACAAATATCTCATATTATCGTAGAATAGAGGGGATCCTTGGCAACCTTGCATGGATATGAAAAGAATATGTTATCACACTAAGTTCCCTTATATATTTAGCCCTTAGTTTCATCTTTTCCTAAGCCCTTACATTTTCATTTTTAATTTGTCCCCTTTTAAAACCATGTTTGTTTAGGCCCCCTTGATAAATAAATTGTTGAGTCGTGACTTATGTTTTGATCCTCATACAAATTTTGGACTTAGGACCGTTTTTTTCATGACTTATCTTTGATTCCCTTCATGACTTGTCACTAGGATATACTGACCCCACGAACAAATTGATTTGACATGCCATTTTCCTCACTCATGCCCTTGTAGCCATGCCTTGTTGTCCTTTTGCTTACTGTCCAATCATTTTTTGAAATGAAGCGTTGCCAACTCATTAGGAGTTTATGTAGCACACTTCCTTTCCATTATATTCTACCATGATTTATGATTACAATGCTGATGTCATATATTCCTTGTTTTAAATGCTAGAGGTGGTTAAAATATGCTTTCAAGAACTCATATTTATGAGCTCTGATAACGGTTTTTGAATTTTGAAAAAAAAATCAAATTGTTGCGTTGCGCAAATTACGACTTCTGACCAGTTGGTAGAAACACTACCAAATCCGATGTTGAGGTGGATTCAGAGGCTGAGTTACTCGTGACTTCTTCCTGAGATCTTGTTGAGGCCTCGAACTAACTTTACTCCATAGGTATTTTGTGTTTTGTTCCTCTACACATCAATTTCAAGGAGAATTAATGCTCATAATTTTGGTTATCAGGCCTGCATAATTGGAGGAGATCTTTCCTCACGCCATCCTATTAGTTTCTTCCCTCCTTTCAAACTTGTAGATCTCATTACCTGCCTATTTAATTTGATATATCTGCCCATAATTACCACTGATCTCACAATATCCAAATATATCTTATCCTCTGCATGTGCAGTGTGCTACCTAGAGATGCTACTCAAGATACACTATTTCTCCCCCACCTCCTCTGACAGTTGAGTTAGGTAATTTTAACCAAGTTTCCAAGACTATTATAGGGTATCCTTTCATCATATTATTCCCAGTGTTTCATATCTGCACATATTCAGGGAGGGATTTCTATAGCCAGTTCTAGCTAGCTAGAAACCAGTCTGGTTTAAGGGAAATTCTTATAAAGGGGCAGCCTTGTCCTTTTGAGCTTTGACTTTTTAATCCTCTTGGTTATCACCACTCCATAGCCCTAAAATATCCTATCCTAAACTATAGAGACTCCTCAGATGAAGAAGTCAGACAAGGGAGGTAAGGTGCTTAGAACTGAGCCTATAGATATGCATCTATTCGAGGCAGAGCCCATGGCCAGAGAAGTTTTTCAAAGGGTGGGATTCCTCTATTTATTCCAAACTATGTAAAGAGGTCATCTTGAGGTGACAAGGCATTTTTACTTACATTTTGATGGCTTGAAGACCAAGGTAGGGGACCTAGAATTTGAGGTGTCTGACACCTCTATTTCAGCTACTACAGGAATCCCTATCACATGTGAGAGAGGGTTTAAAGACATGGCCGTAGATGCAGCCTATGCCAAATATTTTCTTAATCATGAACATCAAGCTGATAATCTGAGTAAATGTGCGCCAAGGAATCATATAATTGAGCAGGTCGATAGGATATTGAGGATCATTCATAGGTACTTTACATGTGCAGGGAGGTTCATTACACTATACCAGTACCATATAAGTCTTCTCCTACATTTTAGTGGAAAAATTGAAATGAAAATTCCCTATTATTTGCTAAGGATCATAGGCAAGATGTCAGATAGGGTTCAATCCAAGTCTAAGGATGTGTATACTAGCATATTTCACTCCAGATTGATTAGAATGCTAGTTTCCGAAGAGCTGGGTAAGAAGGATATCTCATGGGAACATTTCATTATTGCTTCTCACTTTAAGATTCATATAGAAGCTACTCCTCAGTCATAGATAACAAGACCTTTAGCATCCACTAGTGCTTCTAAAGAAGGTACTAGCAAGAAGAGAAAAAGAAAATTTCTTGTTCAAGATCAAGAGGACATCAAGGAGGTTGCAGGAACTGAGGAGGAGGCTTGTAATTCTCCACACACAGATCTTTCACCCCCTCCTCCACCAGAGTTAGAAGAAGCCCCTTCTTCTACTAAAAATACAACAAATAAAGGGAAGAAGCTACACTTCTCGTCATCTCCTTCAACGACCAACATCAAGGTCAGAAATACTTTCAAAAGAGCATGAACTCCTAAAGAGGTTGTTGAAGAATAGTCCCTACCAAAAGTCTCTATCCTATAGAAGAAAAAAGATAAGGGCCAAGGCATTGGAAATCCCATGGATAAGAAAGAAGAAATCCTTATATAGAAGAAGAAAGAATAAATCCTTGTACAGAAGAAGAAAGATAAAGGAAAATGCATCAAGAAGCACGATGAGATAGAAAATGTAATCCCTATGTAGGAGGAAGAGGAAACCATGAAAAATCATGTTGAGACTATTCAAATTACTACTCCACCTCACAGCCAGACGTTCAAAAGACTAATCATGAAACTGAGGGATGTTAGCAAGGAGGTGGCTCATTTGAAAGAAGATGCCATGTCTAACAGAGTTAATATGAAAGAACTCATGGATGGCTACAACCACACTCTTGACCTAGCAAGGCTTGCAGCAAGAAAGGCCCAGCCTCTCCATAGGAAGCTCAAAAAAATTTATAGGTAGAACAAAGACTTTCAGTCTCAGAACAAAAGGCTCAAATAAGAGTTGCAACATTTCCAAGATGAAATGGCTTAAAGGAACTTGCAGGTATTGGTTGAAGCTGCTATTGAAAAGGATAAACCAACAACCAAGGAGAGAATAGCTCCACTGAAGTAGCCTACCACTGCTAAAGGGAATAATCTTGTTGTGCCAAAGGGAGGTCCTCCTTCTTTAAGAAGTAGTGTCAGGTTAATGAAGTAACTGGTGAAAGGTGAGCTCCATTTTTGAAGATGGTCCCTTTTTGCAAATATAAACAATTGATGAAACACTACATCTTCCACCTATATAGGCTTCTAGTACTTATTGTTCAGAGTTTTGGGTTTTCAAAAAGAATTAATCCCTTCAAGAGTAGTAGCACATACATTTTTTAGTGCTATGGCGCTACGGAATATTCTATTTTTGATGTTCCACCAGTATGCTAAGACTAATGGCACTGCTAATACCAAAGGTTTCTACCAATTTTTCACATGTTCAAGTGAAGGTGTTGTGAATTGTGATGGCGCTACAGAAAATTTTGACAGGATATATAGGAGGGCGCTACCAAAATTCTGGAATAAAATGAATTCTACATAGAGACACACCAGGATGGCACTACCAAAATTCATTACCGAAATTTTGGCAGAGACTGAATTTTTCACATAAGACACGAAGGCTTGGCGCTACCTTTTATACTTTCCTATTTTTGAGGTTGCGCTATAGTTTCTCATGAAATTTGGTAAAGGTGCTACAAAGTGCGCTACCAAATGATGCTACCAATAGATACCAGGAATCAAGGAGAGTCGAGCTAGCATATTTATGAATAGATGATGATGTGAAGAATTGTCGAGACAATAACTTTCAGTGTGATAACATCCACATGCCCCTGAAGGACACTTGAAAAGAAAGGATTTTCTCACTAAAATGGGATCAAGTTAGTTCAAATATTGGTTGGATCAGTGACCAACATTTTCCCATTTTATACCTTAAGTTTTTAGTTAAGTTGTTAGATGAAATAACTTCTTAGAGATTTTCATGGGAATAAGGCCAGCTCGCACCTCCAGTTTTTGCCTCCTTTTTTGCTATAAATAGATAGATGGAATTCTTTAGTAGCTTCGAATGGTTGAGCTAGGCTCCCTCATACTGTAATATTTTGATGAAGTTATCGTGAACTGGTTATGTACTTGATTTGAGACATCTTGGTTAATAGAAATCAGATTCTTATTCCATCTTATTTTCTTTTGATGCTAAAGTGTTCATGCTTTGAATGATTCACATGAATTGTTGTGGTGATATTATGATGTATGTTTGATTATAATATTATTATGATGTTTCTTTAGTGTCCTTAAACTTTGAATTGAAGAAGATCTTGTGTTAAGAGTTTTTCTTCCTTAGGTTGTCTGCAGACCTAATGTTTACAGCAATCTCTACATTCCTCTCACTGAAGTATTCCCTATGTTCACATTTACTCCCACTTACTGATTGAAGTTATCCAATACCTTGATTGCTCATGCATGCTAGCCCTTATTTCTGAGTTGGAACATTATCATCTTGAGTCTTATCCATTTGACCTCTCAAAAAACTATTTTACAATTACATATAATCTAATGTGTACTAGGCTTGCCTTCCATGCAATCTGAAGGTGATTCCTAGTGCTAAAAGAATCAATGTGGGATGAGTGAGCATCAAAATCTAGGTGCCCATTTTTGAGAAATAGAAGTTGGTAGCACCACATGCACATTTGTTTTGTTGTATTTTGTCAACATTATCCATATACTCAAGAGGCCATGCCATCCAACCTTATATAAAAACCATACTATGAGGATGATAACTTAACACAAATTCAAAGTTTTCCTTTGTCCAATCCTTTAGGGTACCACTTCCCATTCTCTTGCTCAGGAATAAGACTATATTAAAATAATCATCCATTTTTTGGAACTCATTTAATTTTATATTATCCCCCAACTATAGATTGAATACCTTTGATTCCCTCTTTATACACTTTCATCATTTTCTATACTTCATAATCCCTCTTGCTCCTATGCCTTTCATATATTTGGTATTATGTTTCCTTAGTTTCATAAGAGGGATTCCAGGAGCACCAATTCTCATTTTATCATAGATATAATGAAATCTTGAGCCAATAGACAACCTTCATTACTATCCTTTCCACAAACTTAATATATGAGGTTCCTAATGCCAAGTCCAGTCGTACTAACTTTGGAAATATTATTGCATGGTGTAAAGTCCCTTGTGTTAGAGAATTTTTTTGGTCCAAATACATGTACAATGAATAAGATATTAAATCCACAAAATCATCCAGATTGTACCTCCTCCATGGAAGGTAATATATAGAAGGAAAATATCTATATAACTATAAATACTTGTAATAATGTAGAAACACAATTATTGTGGAAAAATCCATGGAAAGTAATGTATGGGGAAATGAGAAGAGTTATACAATTACAAACATAAATAATTATGAAGACATGAATGACAAACTATATGTGTAGGATATGTGTAACCCAAAATGTTTMGTATTGGAAACCAATATTATAAATTTTGGAACTATATTTTCCACTTTAGAGATGTCAATTTTGGACTTTAAAAAGGTTTTTTCTACTAGAATTAATTAAAAATCATTGAAATTGGGAAATAGGGGTTCAATATATATATAATTGATATTTGTTTAGAAAATTTGTATTTTATTATGTAATAATATAATTGTTAATTTTATATAATTAAATTATATTTCACTATTTCATCAATGTTACGAGGAGGTAAATATTATGATTATCAGCATTAATAAAAAAAATTAATCTTTAAGTAATATATTATTATTATTGACGTTTTTTTGTAAGTAAAAAGAAATATTAATATTTACAGTCTTTACACTAAATTATTCTACAAGTTCTTAGACCTGGGAGACCATGACACTCTCTCCTACCCCAGTGGGGAAACCAGGAAGAAATAGCTATCTTTTTCTTATCCATAAATTGTAATATAGAGATAAAAAGTCTAATATCGCCATACCCATATCTGTAAACTAGATAAAACATATGCAAACTACTAAATCAACCAAGAGAAAACATTCTAAGAAGTCTTAGGAAGCTCGGGTTCCATCTTTGGAGGGATGTCGACCATAACAAAGGAAGCTGGAAGATTGGTACCAGGAGAAGGAACATCAAATTGTGGGCCAAAAAACAAATCTCCAAGACCGATATTGATACCAGTAGAAGGTGGTTATAAAACATCCCCATTTTTACATGCCAACTAGGTTACAAATTTTAACAGATACTCATTCTAAACGTCCAAAATTTCTATTTTTCCCTTAAGCTGGCTAAAGACCCCGTCTTTAAGTAACATTCCATGTGAAACCATTGTTTTTACATGAAAATAATGTTTGAGGGTATGGAAAAAATTGGATTTTATGTTCTTGGAACACCCCAATTCCAGAATCACGACCCCCCACTTGGAAAACGACCTCTGCATCCTCCTTGAATTCACGGATAAGAAAAAATTTAGCTTCTAGGGCTGACATAGCCACTTTTTCATCCTTGGGGACAAAGTTCTCATAATTCTCTATAGCCTCTAGTGTTTCGTTGTCTACTTGAGATGGTCTAGACCGAGAAGGACCAACACCAAGAGAGTGGGGTTTACGGTTGTGAGGTTCCATTGGAGGGAAGGACTAAAGAAAGGGAATGACAAACCACTGAGAAAAGGGAGAGATGCAAAATGAAAGAAAGAGGATTATTTAACTTTCTGATGAGATTAACAGTTCTTCTACCATTCCCATGACACACCATGATGGTCAATACCATGGAAATAAACTCCCAAATTCCTAGTTGAATGGTCATTTTTTCCTTGATGTCAAGTCTTGTAGAAGATCATTGATCAACATGATTACCATGAGAGCATGAAATCTGTGTAGATACATAGTATTAATCCTCTCCCTCATGTGAACGATATGAGACTCCTTGTCCATCCCTAAAGCATTCATTCTCATAATTATGTTGGTTGCTCTCAGTTCTGGAAGCTACGAAGAACGACCGAGGTGAGAGATCTAGAGTAATGGTGGAAATGGAATTCATGATGCTGAGGTGTGATAGGTAGGTTCCCACTGTCCTTGGGCCATGTGTTACATGATCAACAATCGCTGACTCTTCATACATGAAAGTGAATACCCCATTCGGGGATGTATTTATTGGATTTAATTTATTATTATTATTATTATTATTTATAGATGTAAAAATCACACGCACACACACACATATTGGGTAAAAATTAACTGACATGGTTTTCATAGTAAAACGGGTGGTAAAGAACAATTCACGACTTTTATTATGAAATAGGTGTTGGAAAAGAATTAAAATACTTTGGTATAACCTAATATGTAAAATTTAAAGTGGTCGATTGAGTTTAGCTTCATTGGTTGGGAGGAAAGATTGTTATACTCCCCACCCACTATTCAATTCTTGTAAGTGACATGTTGAGATCATAATGAATATAGTTTTTTAATGGATTTGAGCCTTGTTATTAACCCTGGATACCTTCCTCAAAATGAGAGGAAGTACTTGGAGGTTTTCCTTGGCCCCTATAAAAAAATGTAAATTAGAGATAATTTTAAGTATGGAAATTTATCTCCAACTATAGAAAGCTTGGCAAATCTTACTAGTTCTTAATACACAAACTATAAATGTTTCATTATATTTTTGTAAAAACATTCAAATTTCTAAGGATTTTATATAGTTTCTATAAAATTTGGGATATTTCTTAAGTAAAAAAAATAAATATCATTCTATAAAATAAGGGAAAATCATTTTTAGAAAAAAATGAAATTAGAGAATATTGTTTTGGGAAAAAGAATGGAAAAATAATTTTTTTTAAGAAAATAAATTTTCTTTAAAAAATATTAAATATAGTTTTTGAGTGGCTCTGAACATGTGGCTACGGGAAATCAATATGTCTCTTCAAGGATCAACCTAGATGGTTCGAAAAACCGGGAGAGAATCCTCTCGAGGTCGGATGTAGAAAGAGGAAATTATGGAAAGGTGTGGGAAGATGAGTGCCTATCTAATCCCACTCACACAAACTTAATGAGTTTTCATCTATACTCTCATTCAGATCATGTAATTGAAATGGAAGTGGGGAACCTCCTTTATATGATGGGTATGATCTTCAACAAGAAGACGAGGATGTGGCTACAACTTCAAATCATGCCACCACACCTGCTCAAAATGATTAAGAAATCAACTGATGATTTCTTGAACAAATTCATTCAGGATTTGAGTATGTTAAATTGGGATTGTGATGGTAATGTTTATAGTTTTGTTCTTCTCTAGTATATAGTTTATTACCTCTCTTTTCATGATTGTTTAGAAGTCTTATTTCTCCCTCTTGTTGGTTTAGTCATGGCTTTTAGAGGATGGAAACCTCGTTCTTCCTCTGTGCATCCTTCGCATGTTGCGAAAGTGGCCATTGTTGTTGTTGAATTATATGAGGACTTTGTTCCCGATGAAGACAAAGCTAAAATAATGAAACTTGAAACCGAGGTTTGATTAATGAGGGAGTTTAAAGAAGATAATGAGGTTGAGTTTCAGGTGGGGGGTTTTATTCATAATATGGGTTGTACTCATACCAAAAATGCAAAGTTATACCGCATCTTTGATCTCTATTGGCACACCAAGACCATGGTGGCCATGGGTATGCTACCTAAGGAGTAGGACGTTCACCAACTAAAAATAATATTAGAATCTTTGGAGATCCAAAACACCTATATGCTCGAGGTGATTACTTGGCTAGATAAACGCCAAGGTCGTACTTTCGTCCCCTTGACAACAAACCTTGTGGGTCCTGAAAGTTTGGATGCGACTGGTTGACAAGGAACTACAAGTTGCACTAGCTCCTAGGTTTAGGATGACCAGTGATTTTTGTTTCTTATTTTATAGGCATTTGCACCAGCTCCTAGGTTTAGGATGACCAGTTATTTTTGTTAATTATTTTATAGGCATTTACTATGCTTTCTAGTTTTTAAAGATACGATGAACAATCTTGATTTGCAATGACATGCTAGGAACTACGATTTTAATATTTTAAGTTAGTTGCTTCATGACAAATCTTGGTTTCCCCTTAGGGGTAGGCATATTTCTTGTGTTTTGATAGTTTTATACCTAAGAGACTGTCATGGTCTCTATGGGTATGGAATAAGAAAGTCTTTCCTGTATGTTTATCTATAAATATTTTCCATAGTTAATAAAAAATACTTACTTACAAAAAGTAATAATAAATTATCTAACAATTTTAATTTTAATTGTAAAATGATTTTCTAAATAATAATTATAAATTTTTATATGTATTAATTAAAAAATACTAAAATTTTCATTTATAAATTATTCCATCATAAAATTATATTCAATAAATCAAAATATTAAGTCTAGTGTTGTGGCTATCATAAACTAAAGTTCGACTAAGTAAACTATAATCAAACTCATAATCATTAATTGGAACTTACTTAATATATATAAATAAATACTTTTTTGTGTTCTTTTATTAATAAATTAAGCATTTCATAATTTTAATTGTAAAATGATTCTCTAAATAGTGATCATAGTTATTATAAGATGCCATTATTTGACTAATTTATTCTTTTCATCATATTTATTAAAGAATGATTATCCTGATGATATTATATATTTATCAAAACATAAAAATATATTAATATTATATGGTTATTAATTTTGATATTAACCTTTGTAAATATTATGATATTATTAGTTTTACCAGAAAAGATATATTATTACGATGCATTACGATGTAAATATTATGATTTATTATTAATTTCACTCATTGAACTCTCTGTTCGTTATTATATTTACATGAAAAATCTTTCCATCAAATAATTTAAAACTATTGTTCATCTTTATAGAATTAAGTTGTGTCAAAAGTTTTCAAATATCTTTGAATTTTTCGAGTGGACACTCCACCCATCATCGGAGACCAATGAAGCTAAATACTTTGAAAATAGTTTCAATAGATTAGAATAACTAGGATACAAATATTAAGATAGTCATTGATGAAAAGGCCCACTTTCCAAAGGCCTTTGTATGTAATGGTTACTCTATCTCCCAAATCAAAAAATATTTCCACTCATCCCTCAGTCCTAACTCTAAAAACCCCTCCTAATCTCCTCAAGATATCATTTTTCTACCCTGCATCCAAGGCACAACTAATAAAATATCAAAACTATTAGCCAAAGAGATTTTTTTTTATTTTTTTTTTAAGTTAGGGATTCTATTAAATCCTGTCAAAATATACAACTGTCGATGGGGAAATTACTTATGTGGTAGTGGCGCCCTTTTGGGAAACCACCTTTGCCAAGTTTCCAAGATCCTAGGTGGAAACGGTTCCCATCTGGGAAACCACCATTACCAAATGTCCAAGAAGGAAATGAGTCATCCAAAAGTGAACTAAACTACTTAGCCACGCATGGCCAAATGCTAACAAATGTGAAAAAATTGCATAGCCAGGAGAATTGAGCCTAAGACTAGAAAACATTAGAAACCTAGTCCGAGCCACTACCCAGCGTAGACTTGGCATGGATGCGCTTTCCTTTTGTCGTGGTCTGATATGTCTTCTCGAAGATCTTGAAGGAATGCCATCAGGGTGTCCACTCTACTCCAACAGTCGACGTCCTTGTTCTGAATGTCAATCATGGCCAATTTGATCTCCTCCGTGTCTTTTTTTATGTTGCTCAGAGTAGCCACGGTCACGATTCGATCATCGCACCTATCACAATAAGGTTGGGGGTGGGTGGAAAATAGAGAATTAGAGGGGGACCTCAGGAGGGAGGAGGGAGGAGAGAAGGAGGGAC
>ML777848.1:2212341-2250771 GCA_009831015.1 Picea engelmannii | reverse complement strand
TACCTTTGGAAGTCATTACTTCCCTTGAACAAAACTATTGATTATTTCTCATATATTGTGCATGGTGTATTGTGGTGTATTGGTATAACTCTTATACTATTGTTCATTGCTCATTGGATATAATTGAATGGTTTAAGTATAAGTTGAAAAATGTTTTTAAATTGTACTTGATACTGATTCACCCCCCTCTCAGTATCAACACTAACTTCAGAGCATGGAAGACAAGGATTGATCTCATCCTTTCCAAGAATAAAGCGTTGGATATCGTGAAAGGAAAGATTGTGGAACCAGAGTTTGAAGAAGGAAAAGAGAAGGAACTGCAGAACGTTGCAGTTATGGAGAAGTTCAAAGACAATGACATAAATTCCATGAGTATCATAGTGGAGTCTATAAAAGACCACTTGATACCCTACATCTCCCATATTGACTCATCTAAGAAGATGTACGATGTCCTAACAAACTTCTTCTTAGTCAGAAACATTGGACAAGTAACGAGTCTGAAGAATGAGCTTTGTAACATGAAGATGAATGATGATGACAACATAACATCATACCTTGTGAGAATCTCTTAGTTAAGAGATCAACTACAAGCTATTGAAGAAATCATTTCAGAGAAGGAACTTGTAAATATAGTACTCAATGATCTTCCCAAGACATGGGATGCATTTGCCACAAGCATGAAGACAAGGAAGGAGTATTCTACATTTGAAGAACTTTGGACTTGCTGTGCACACGAAGAATCAAGGATTAGTGCAAAAGAGAAACCTCAAAATAAATACGATGATCAAGCCTTCACAACAAGATTCAATAATTTCAGGAACAAAAGGAAGTTTGGTTCAAGGAAGAAGCCAAATCAAGAGAAAGATATGTCAGAAATACAATGCTTCAACTGTCGAAAGTATGGTCATTACAAGAATCATTGTCCCGAGCTAAAGAAAAAGAAGGAGACACACGAAGCATCAGTTGCCGAAGAAAGGAAACCCTCAAGGAAGACCAAGCAGGATAAAACAAACTTCTTCTTCTAAGACAAGGTAACAATATTCTTCATAGTTCTTGTACATACCATGTTTACATAGTTTATATACATATCTTGCATATCTATAAGATGTTCAAAGAGAAACTACACCTATGGAAGAACAACAAAATAAGGACTGCTATCACAATGACTACAAGTCAGTCAATACACATGAAAGGATGAAGTACCTCAACAACCCCCGGTAACAATTCATGTGGAAGTTATTACATAAGTAACAACTGCAAGATAAGCCGAAATCAGAATCAAACTTGAAGAAACCTAGAAGGAGTAAAAACAGAAAGAAGTCAACAATGAAGAGGAAATTGGAAAAGGACTTATGACACTTTACAAAAGGCAATAAGGATGCAGATGGAAGCGTGGGCTCTCTTAGTTGGAGGGAGTTGATTACATAATTACAAAAGATGAGCATGCACTCATGCAAGAAGAAAGGATTAGTATGGAGTTAATCCTAAATAATATGATCCATTGAAGATGATAAAGTATCTATCCATGGTAGCAACCATAAAAAGAAGCACGTGTTCAAGTGTGATTTTAGAAGAATTTTTCTTCGAAAAGAAGCCTTAAAATATCCTTGGTTGTCCATCCACATCCATGATCCTATGATGAAAGAAATAAGTTGGAATCTTCAGGTCATGGAATCTATAGAAAACTCCATGGACCTAAGAGTTAAAGAGAAACATGAGGAAGAACATGAAGATTCCAAGAAAGAAAGAAAAGCCATAACAACTAGTCATTGTATCGAGAATCACAAGACTACCAGCCTGATATGAACTCACTAAAAGCAATCAAGTAGAGGAAATGAAAGTTGTGATGAAGAACAATGTATGGAAGACTTATGAAGGAAAGCATTGTGATATCCAGAACTAAAGGTTCTCCCAGATGGAGGGAGAGGACTATGATGATAGCATTTCCAGACATGCCTCTACCTGAGACATTATATCTCCTGCTATATCCATGGGTTGGTGTTTACATTAGACAAATGTAAGGACTGTTCTCCTCAACAGAGTAATCAAACAAAGAAGTGTATAGCAACCTCAAGGTTTTGAGGTATACCAGAAAGAGACTCTTGTATGCAGATGGAAGAAGATCTTTTATGGATTCAGAGAACTTGGTAAAGAACCTCCAATGCATAGCATAAGCGTGGTGAAAAACTTTATATAACAAAGATATTGTATCAGAATGGTTACTCAGAAGCTCAGGATGATGGATTTCTAATCCATGACAAACTCTCATGATGGCAGAAGAAGTACCACTTGGATATGTTCCAGTTTGACCCTTGCCACGATGTTATGAGCTAGAAGGAAACAAAAAATGAATCCAACTATGATATACTATAATGATTAGAGCTATATGAAGCCTTCAGAAAACCAGTGTTCCAGAAATACCAAAGTACATTGAGATCAAGCATTACATTCTCCGTGATGAAGTCCAGAAAAGAGAAAGTGGTTCTCCAATATATATCTACACAAATGAGCAGATAAGCAGACATTTTGGTAAAGCCTCTATCCAAGATGAAAGAGTTTGCGTACTCAAGCTGGAGCTCATGGAGATGACTTCTTTATTGGAAAAGGAAGAGATGACTCCCAGGTTGGGAGGGAGCATTGATGGGTTATTGATTTATGGACAATCATTTTTTAGTTCGAAAAATGGTCCAGGATGAGCAGTTCCTTTCCAGTTCGGAAAGTGGTTTGAGATTTATGATGGACATGCATTTTCTAGTTCGGAAAATGGTCCAGATAGAATGGTTATTTTTGTAATGAAAATGGTTCGATGGATTGTTGATGTACCATAGATAGTGATTCCCCTTGTGGCTAGTGTGGGGGGATGGTCTAGGACAGTCTCTCTTCTTGATAGTCACTCTTATTAGTGGTCAAGAAGATTGGTCTGCCTCGCCAGACAATCATTCTTTCGAAGCTCACAGTTGTGAGCAGTTTCAAAGGATGGTCTGTTTTGGAGGTTGGTGCAGGACAGTCATTTCCTTAGGAAATGGTCCAGACAATCATTCCCTAGGGTAGATTCATTCTTTCCAGGTAGCACTTTGTTTAGTGTCAGAGGAATGGCCTAGATAGGTGAATGGTCCAGGTTCAACAATCAGGGATATGCATTCCCTAGGGAAGATTCATTCTCTCCAGGTTGCACTTTGTTTAGTGTCGGAGGAATGGCCCAGATAGGTGAATGGTCCAGGCTTAGAAATCGGGACAATTATTCTTCCTTTCTTGAGAAGAATAGTCCAGATAGCTCATCATTGATGTTTTACCTTCTGAGGGTAGATGCTCTTCCAGATCTCATATATGTGAGTGGAAGAATGGCCCAGATGATTCAGTTTATATCATAACAATTTTTTATTTGCAGGTTGATATCATATGATATGATTGTTATAGAGACTGCATGTCTCCGGATAGTAGATGTATACTACTATGGTGGATGTGTTCCACTGATTGTGACTATATGTCATTGATCAAGTAACTGTGTACCATTGGATTATAGTTGTGTACTACTATGGATAGACACAATTGTGTTCTATTGAATGACATTATTCTGATTTCCTTGAAGACTATCAGTAGTGTTGGAAATGATTATCAACTAGATGGATGATCAATGGACAGAGATTCCCCAGACGTAAAATGGTCCAGGACAATTATTATTCTAGGATATATGTTCAGATTAGAAGAATGGTTCTTGTGTCACTCTATGGAGTGAGTGAATTATCCAACATCATGTCTGATTACTCAGATGGAGTAAGGTTTCGAGAGATGATGCAGCTGATGACACTGATAGTGATGATGGTGCTCATGATCTAATCATGAGATAGTCTATATGACTATGTTGATGCTACCGGGTGAATGGTATGTTTGTGCTCAAGACCATTACCTTCAATACCTCCCTAGCTAGGAGGGAGTGTTGATATTATGGTAGCTGCGGGAGGTATTTAACTCACATGTAAACTTGACGAGAATAGAATATTTCAGGAAGTAAGAAGAAACCCCAATTAATTGGTTAATAACCCTAGAAGACAAGTCGGCTCAAGAGAATGACTTGTATTAGGTTATTAGCCTCCAAGAGAAGAATTCGGATAAAAGAAATGTTATATACAAAAGAATTAGTACCCAGAATGAGAAGTCGGCCCAGGCAGTCAGCCATAAATAGTATAAATACAGAAGGCCAGTCTTCATTCTGGCTAGGATTCTCAGAACTGTAGAAGCAACACTTGTGCACACTGCAATTGGCCAGTTTGTGCGCAAGTTTGGAGAGAGTTGTTGTTGCAGCTGCTGCAACTAGCATATTTCAGTTTTGGCTTGGAATCTCTCTTGGTTATGATTTGGAATCTCTGATCAACTCTTGTTGCTCTTGCTTGGTGCACTATCCTTGGAGAAAGGTGCACCACCTTTGTTTGGCTATCCAGTCTAGGGTTTTCTTCTGGAATGATTCTCTGTCAAGGTTAAGGTGTGTTGATCGCCTATCCAAATAGGGGGTCAACTACATGTTCCATGAAGAGATGCATCATCGGATGCTCATTTGTCGAAGATTATTTGGTTCTACAGGGCATTTTTAGCCCCAACACTTCTTTTTGTAAATGGAATTTCCACACCCCTGCGTGGGTTAGTAATGTAATAGGTATGCATTGGTCATAGTTAGGTCAGTTACCTTGGGATGGGTTCATTGGGAGAGTTCCTTTCACCGAGGGTTTTTTATCCTCAGGTTATCAATTGGGCTTTTCAGCCTTATTGATTTCCCTTGAGTTTTTCCCTCACACTTGCAATAATTCCTCCAAAGTGGTTAAGGGCGTTCTAATCGGCTTATCCTCTGGTAACTATTGTTTAGGAATGATGTAAATGACCATGTATAACATCTTATAAATTTTCGCGGAATTCCGTCGAGTCTAGATTAGTTTTTTTTTAATTAATTAATTTTTAATTAAATATCCCTAAGTTTGGAGGTTTAATTATTTAATTAATTAATTATTTTTGAGAAAAAATTGTAAAAACTAGGTCATTGGACTTTAGATAGGGGTATTTGTGCTCAAAATAAATGGAATGAGACCCCCTACACCCTTGGACCAAGTTTCAGCTCAATCAAACAACTTTTGCTATGTGGTTGTCCACCAAGAGTCTCAGTCAGTCAAAAACAACAATTTTAATTGCTAGGTCATGACATAGCAAAAATGTAATTTTTGTAATAATGAGTTAAAAGGATGATTTAAAGATGGAAAAAGATTGGAGATATGTTTCCTAGCCTAAACCTACCCAACCCAACCTTTTCTAACATTTACACACCCCCCTACCCACTCACGCACTCAAACCCTCACGCCCCTTAGGGGATTTACGCCCCCCTAGCATGGTACAATGTTGTAACTTAAGTTTCAAAGGGTGGGGGGGGCATCCTTTCCACATGTGCGCCATTCCTAATCTCCCACATCACCCTTTCCATCATCCCCACAACTCACAACTCATCCACCTCATCAATCCATGTCTCAAACCCTAGATGGTGCGCCCCCCTCCTTGGGATCTCATCTTGTGATTGGTGGTGGACACTTGGCATTGATCCAAGAGAGGTGGGTTTGCCTCTCCAAGTATAAATAGATCCCTCTCCTCAATTCTGCTTCACCATATCTTGAGCTATTGTTATGCTACTTGATTTTCACCATATCTCTCTCTCCTTCTTGTCCATTTTTTGCATCCATTCTTTTTCTCTTGAGGGTTTTGGAGCAAGTATTTATCCAAGATCTATTGTTGAGTAATAAAGAGAAACTTTGGAGGATATTGGAAGAGCAATGAGTATTCTTGTTTCTTTCCTACACATGAGGTAATATTGTGAATTTGGCATTAAGGTTGCATAGAGTAGATTCTTGGGTAAAGTGTTTTACTTGGGTAGATCTAACAACTAGTATTATTGTTGATATATATATGTGGGTTTGCTAATAGGGTGCAAGTATTTCATTTTGTTAGCATATTCAGCCATATTATCTTCTTGTATGCATCATATCTTGTCAAGTTTTACAGGTTTGCTTCTAGGGTTTTGTTGGGATTGCTTCAAGGAAGAGTCCTCCCTCAAAGCTCACTCAAACTCCTTCTTTTCTTGCTGTCCACTTCCCATAATATTTCAGCTAGCTTAACATCATAGATTGGTCATCTTAATCTACTTTTTTCATAAAAAATTTATGTGAAAAATTTCTGCCCTAAAAACATAAATTTTTCTTCATCTATATTGTTGTGTGTAGCTTTTCCAGCAAGCATAGCTTGCTGGTTTTTGCAGGTTGTTATCAGGTTGAGGGGGTTATGTTGCCCAAAATCAGCCACACAACACTCCAAGACCCTTTTCTTCAAGTGGGTAACAAATCTCAACCTTTCTCTTCAATTTTCTAGCTTCTTGTGCATAGATCTATTCATTTTTAGTCATTTTTAGTGGCTCGTAGCTTGGGAGGAGAATTGGTACGACCTACCTCCCACGTGTGAGCTTAGGGATAGATCTAGTTTCAAGTTTTCATTTCAAAATCGTTTTCCTAAGCTAGGACGTGGAGTTAGCAAGTGATTTAGTTGTTGATAGTTGTTGTTGCTTGCTCTTTCTCTTTCAAGCTTTTCTCATATTAATAATTGCCTACACCTTGGGAGAGACATCCCAAAAATCGTAAGGCTAGGATAAATAATGTGTTATTGATTTCCTCATGCTTTGATGGTTAAAATATTCTAGATCTAGATCTCATTCACACATTAGTCCTTAGCTTAATCCCTTGGGGCATAATCAACTTGCTTAATCTATTTTGCATGTTCTAAGCTATCTCAAGATCTATTTCATTTTACATGCTCTAATCCAACACTAAATAGTTTGATGCATTGATGATATACTAAGTGGTTTTCTCTTTCATGCTATCTCATACTTAAGGCCATTTTCCATCACTTAAGTTAATGTGTTGTTGGATATGTTGATAGTGTAGGCACCATCTAAATCTTGAGCTTTATTCTTCACACTTAACATTCTCTCTTAATGCTTTAACAATCATAAGATAAATGGTAATAAGCTTGAGTTTCTCTCTTTTTCTTTGGCAAGTTGTTCTTGCCCTTGTTCACTAGCATTCTTTACAAGCTTTTCATGTTGTGGCTTAACTAATGGTGATGCATTAAAGCTTTATTTTAGCTCTATCTTTACATGCTTTACATGTGTTAATGTGCTTAACTCTCATGCTTAACAACACATCTTTATAAGCTGCATAAAGTTTCGGTTTTGACATAAAATCACCTTTTTAAGGCAACTTAAAGTCATTAAAACACTCTCTAATACACCTAAAAACTTAACCAATTGATATATAAACTTAATAGACTTAATAGGGTACCTAAAACCACCATCTTCGCCATCTAAAACAAGGATTGAGGAAGGCAACGGAAGGTGCTAGGCCGGGGATGGTCTCACGACACACGACGTCCTTTTCGGGAGAACTCGGTTCATTAGGGTTGACCTGTGAAGCTAAGGTAGGCCTCGTCGCCTAATTTCTTGAGCATCCAACAACCATTTGGTAATTGGGGGAGGAGGTTTTTGGTCAAAAACTTAGTTAGGGTAATTGAAATCTTTCAAAATCTTAAAAACCCTTAACTCACTAAGCAATCAACAATCTTGGTTAAAATTGATATATCTTAAGATTAAACACTTGCAAGTATAATATTCCAATCTCATCTACAAGTAATGCTTTGTGGTTAGTTAACTAAGTGCCTTAATTATTGTGGAACACTTGTGTTTAAAGCTTTCAAATCTTCTAAGTGTCCTTGTGATTTTTGAGTGTTGATATTGCCATTGAGGAGCATTCTAATAGAGTAAGTGATATTGGGGCATGCTTACGCTTAATGTGTTGATGGTGTTCACGTCTTGATTGTACCTAACTTTCTGCACATTTAAACACACATGGTTAGCTTGTTCTATTGTAAATTGTATCTCATTGTAATATTGTGTAACTAACATTCTTCATTTGTAAGTATCTAACCTTTGTAATCTTACTTGTAATTAAACACCCTTAGATATTAGTTGACCCCTTGCCCAACCTTAGGCACTAGTCTTAGTTGACCTAGGGAAAGCCTTGCTTGACATAAGAAATCTTGCATCTTGCATTGTTGCCTTTGCATCATAGGTTAGACTCCCCCTAAACCTTAACTAATTAAAATCAACTCCTAGAACTTAAACTCTAAATCTTATCTAGAAACTAGGGTCTACCCCCCTTGGCTTCCCTAGGAGTAAGCCTAGACGAAAGAGGTTCAGGTGAAAGTGACAGTGTGGGCTTTGAACCTAGGCATTGTGCCTCCAAGGACACACAAAGTGAGTAGGACTTGGCTCACATTTGCAAGTGTGTATAAGGACGACAACAAGGTGCTCGAGGTAGCTTCGGCCTATTGTTGGGTGACAATATTGCTATATTGTCTATGGTTAAACGAGCACATCCATTATATTCTAACAACAGTAACCCTCGATGCCATGTGTCGATGCCCAAAAGTCTACAAAATATTTGAAGATGCAGGGTGGGTAGCATATTTCGAGCGGTTGGATGGGTTTGACATTGATATTTCCCTGGAATTTGCCTGGAATTTAATAGGAACCCATTCACATGTTAGAGGTTTGGATATTAGTGTAACATAGGCGGTTATATCCTCTGTTATGGGGCTTCCCAACACCGACAGAAAATGGTTTGGACGAAGGAAAACCATTCCTAATGCAAAGACCAATTTCTTGGAGGAAGGAGAGCAAGTGCAGCCTAGAGGACATGGCACAACAATAGAGTCTTTACCTCAACCTTGGGACGAGGTTGTTGTTTTCTTGAAGAAATATATTACATGTGAAGGTAGGTACAAGATTTTTTACACATATGATTTTGTTATGTTGTCACACCTTCGTCACGGATTATTGATAAATATGCCTTATTATCTGTTAGAATATTTGCATAATATGGCTCATTATGTAAGACAATCCCGTTTTCCCCAAGGTTTTTTCACACACCACTGTCTGATACAATTAATAGTGTTGAGAGCCTTGGAACTACAAAACCAGACACGGGCTAAATTCATTTCCAGTGGAGCAGTAGAAGTTGATGAAAATGAATCAGAAGAGGAGGTAGGAAGTAGTGACAGGAGTATTTTAGACAAGGAAAGAGAGGAAAGATAAGGAATTAATGAATATTTGGGACAAGATAATGTTGCTGGAGAACTAGGACATGGAAGTGGTGATGTAGAAATGAGAGATAGCCTTGGAGTTGTGATTGCAGAAGATGTACATATGGAAGATATTGGAGTGCATATGGAGGAATATCTGCACCAAAACCCTGAAAAATCACCTACCATTATAGTGGAGGAAAATGAGCAGTTGATAGAGGAGAATCAACCAACACAACACGAAGGGGGGGATGGAAAAAAAACCAAGTGTGGAAGAAACCATGGCAGAAATGAGGGAAGGATCAGACACAGAGTTGCCTTCTGGAGATACAGTGAAGGAATTAATTGTGGAGAGGTCACCGTCACATGAAAGGGAAAAAACTCCACTAGAATAGATTCAGGAGGTTGAAACAATGATTCAAAGTGAGAATGTAATTGAGTTGCAAGAAGAATCATCTAGTTTGCATGATGATTCTTCCCATGATGCCCCTAATTATGAAGTTGAAATTGTCTCAGAGAAACCTCCCCAAACAGTGCCAAAGCTATTAAGGAGGAAGAGGCCATTGCCAACGTTTCCATCAACTTTCCCAACTACAGGGAGAAGAACCAGGGCTATTGTCGCAATTGAAGCAACTAAACTGAAAATGACAGAAATTGAGATTCATGTGTTGCGTCCTCTTTCACCCACTATTACACAAGAACCATTGGGTGATGAACAACAAAAGGAAGTTGTTGATGTAACACAGGAACTAATTGACAACGTGAGCCCAAATCAAAGAGCTGCTGAAACACAAGAACCTGGTGTTGAAAGAGGTAAAAGTAAGATTCATTCCCTTTTTTTGAGAATGATCAATTGAAAAGAGAAGTTCAGAGGCTTACATGGAAATTGGAAATGCTAAAAGCAGAAAAGGGATCCTAAAGGCCTCTGCCTCATGATCTAGATTTATTAGTGCAAGCAACCCATATTTTAGGAGGATAAATTGTGCCATCAGAGAAGGATGAAACACATGAAACATTTAAGGAATATTTGTGTCCTGAGTGTGGGGATATTTATATATTGGCTAGGTATGAGGTGACCCTTCTTGAGCCCTCAACTTTGGGACTAATCAGAATACATGAAGAGTTGGCTGAGGCAACACAGAGAAAGAAATCCATTGCCACACAAGAACCAATGGCTACGGAAGAAGAAAAACAGTCTGCTAAAACACCTGAGAATGCCACTATAACACAAGAAACAATGGTACCTGATTTAAATATTCAGTCTAATAAGGATATACATGAAGATGTCATTGTAACACAAGAACTAGCGATGTCTAATATTGCTGAACCAACCCGGCCTGAGAGTACCATTGCTACACAAGAACCAGTGGTACCTAATTTAAATAAAAAATCTGATGAGGCCACAGAAGAAGCAACTGTCACACAAGAACCAGTGGTTGAGGAAGAGAAATTACCACAACCAGATAAAGTCATTGTTACACAAGAACCAGTGACACAAGCTCAAATTCCTCTAGAAATCAGTGATGAGAATGAACAAGAAGTTGACCATCATGACACATAAGATAATACTATCTTTTTGCTGGCAGAGATTGATAAATGGAAGCACCAAGTTTCCATGTTTGGAGAAGGAATGATTCCTGTGCTAGCCCACAAAAAGGAAATATAGGACCTCAGGGAGAAATACGCTGAATTTTTTATGTCTTAGAAATTTAAATGGGAAGAAATGAAGAAGGAATTGCGAGAATTGAAGAAGCTACAAGCTAAGTGCCAGATTTGCAATAGGATAAAAATCATATGTATTTGTTAGCATAAGAGTTGTTGAGTTGTAGAAGCCCTTCTCCCTCATACCCGATCTTCCTTCATGAACAATTAACTCTTTTTAAGCTTAAAGCTATTAAGGAAGGAAGACCTTATAAAATGATTAGTTCCTTTGAGTTTTTAGAAACTTTCTCCCAGAGTGATTTCTCAGATCAACATTTCTTGTGTGAGCTTTATTTTCATGAATAGGCATGCCTGTTGGATATAAAATTTAATTCTGTTCCCTATGTAGGAGATGTGTAGCTGAGAGCCTTCACTTCTTTTGTGAACAATCAGGCAAAATGGTGGAATGCCTTCCACACAATCTATAAGAATGAAGGTGAAGGAACATTATGGATTAGGGGTGAACCTCGTACTCCTATTACTGTTTTTAATATACATCGACATCTACTCTCTTCATCTTACAAGACTATAAAAGTGACAAACAAAGATTTGTCATAGATTCTTGTGTTAAAAAAATTAATGATCAGAAATTGTTTGTACTGGAAGGTAACAGATTTAGATGGTAAGCATCCTCTCTGGCCTTGAGGACCAAGGATCCCTACAATCATGACAATTTTACCTATGATTTGTCCCAGGTTCCTAGTTATATTGAGTGCATTCAGACTTGTGGTCCACAATGGTTGGGGCTTAAATTTCATTTCCCTCTTATTTGGCTGTCAACAAAGAAGTATCAACATATGTACAAATTGACTAAGAAGACTGAAAGGAAATGTTGGGCATAAGTGATTTAGTCTAGGGGCTATAGGAATTTAGAAGATAATGTTGCATCATCCTACAATATTTCTAATTTGTAATGGAAAAGTTCATGCCCCGACTCAGACTTCGATTCTGAGTGAGTGAACTTTGAAGTTGCATGGGGACATGCAATGGTGCACTTGGGGGGAGATGTTGGGTGCAAAAATTGCCCCCTTTTCCTTATCATTTCTCATTATCTTGTATTAATTCATCCCAGGACCCTATTGTTTACATTTCCTATGAGAAGTTAGAACATCAATCTTGGTCCCTGGAGTAGGTACAATTCATAATTCATTATTCATTGATGATTGTGTTATATTAATTCATAGAGTACTTGTAAACTAGGATGATGTTTCCTAATTTGGGTAATTACCGATGAATTAAATTTAATAAGAATGAATGTAGATATTCTGCCAGCTGGACCACTGGTGTTGAAACACCGTGTTGAAACACCTAGCTAAAACACCTGGCTGAAACATGCACAAAGAAGACTATGGAACCATTGATTGACTCTCCTCATGGATCTAACATATCTAGCTGGCAGAGGGCGATCTGTTGGAGACTGGAATTATCGCAACTTATCTAGGGAATCGTGCAACTTTCCACGTCATTAGATAACAATTGGAGCAGCGATTTCTAAGTTTCTAATTTTTGTTATTGTAATCTTAAAAGTCTATATTTTAAAAAGTTATGAACAACTTGAGAATTGAAAGATTTTCAAGACTGTTCGAACTACTGGTAGTTTCATTCTATCCCAAGAACATGGCATGGTTTAAAAGATGTACAAAGTGTTTATGCTAGGGAGTTAGTCTTGGTTTTTCCATTGAGCACTAGAGAATTAACATTGTATATGGAAATTTCATCTCTTAATAAGAAGTGGCAATGTTCAGCTGAATTTCTGTTAGTGATTAATTCTTTTTACTATGCTTGATTGCCTTTGAAATAACTAGACTAGATTACAAATCATTTCAATGATTCATAATTTTTTTATTGAGAGGCTACATGTAAAGTTTTTTTATTCATGACATTGAAATTATAAATGCATTAGAAGAATGCTGGTCTCATTGGAAATATATGTCCTACGATGATTGCGTAGGAATCTAGTAGGCAAGTACATAGACCATTTTTCTCTTCGCTTAGCAACTCATGGATCATTCCTTTTATGAATACCAACATGTCTTCTCAAAGAAAATATAAATAAACATAATATATTCTAAATAAACCAATCAAGCTACTACAAATGGCTCAAGCTTCAGTCAAACATCAAATGAGAACTAGAAACATTCAGGGGACTAACATAATCTTTAATCAAAATAAAACCAAACTTCCAAAGTTGAAAAAATGGTCCAAATGCAAACAACAAACAAACCATTAAAATTTTCCAAGATATCAAAGTTACAAATCCAAGAAGTTTCATGCACTTAAGTCTTGAATGAGCCCATTCTTTCTTAGTGAAAGTCTTGTTAATTAGTTATTTAACCTTTAATACTAGGACACTATCTATGTGAAGAGATAGGTCTCAACTTCATCAAATTTCGGCTTCATTTCTTGTCACAGATAGGAACAAGAAAATGTCTTAGTTAACTATCAAACCATCAAACTTAAAATAGCTTGGATAAAATAAATGTAGCTTGAATGTTACACTATTTAATACAAAATATAGAACCTATTTTTACCCTAAATGCAATCTCAAATTTACAGATGATAATCTTGCTCCCATAAAGAATTACCTTTTTCCAATGTAATCCAAAAATAGAGGAACAATTAAGTCAATAAACTAACAAGAATTGCATCACATGTGCCATGCCATTCATTATTCCAATCATCAATGGAACATGTAAGTCAAAATAAGAGTCCCCTCATGTATATTGGTTTAGATAGCATCTTGGGGTATATTAATATCCCAGTTCACATCAACATGTCGACCCTCATTTTCTACATTATGAACATGAAACTCTGTAGATGAACTATTATTATAAGCCTCCAAAATATTATCTTCCATATCAATTTCATTAGAGGAATTTGTTGTGTTGTATTCTCCCCTTCTATCACAATCTAATCGCTAAAGAGATAGTGCTCTATCGAATGGAAAATTGTTTATGTCATACTTTGTTACATATAATATTAAACATGTATCCATATGTTTATCAATCTTGTTCCTCAACTTTGACTTCAAGAATGATAGTGCACTAAACATTCTCTCATCCTCCACTGATCCCAAAATCATGGTTTGACATAAATCTGCTACTTTGAAATATTCTGACATGTTTTCTTCTAGGTACTGGCTTTCACCTAATTTAGTCCATACTCTTGTTATTGCACCATGTTGTAGAGGTTTCTCCAAACCACAATATTGAGCTAACGTCGTTTGACCAAAGAGATTGGCTTGTTGATGCAACTTTGATGAATCTAATATACCTTCAATCTCTTCTCCTTGTACATTGCGATTCTTGCCAAATTGGTGCACTCAAATTTTTAATTTTGCTAAAAAGTCAACTCTTTTAGCCTCTCTATTGTGTTCAGGGTTCTAATATTAAGGGTATACCATAGACATAGCCTCCAATAATTCATCTCGAGGAAATCGTTCCCTTATATCTGATGCTAGTTATTTTGCAATTTCTATCAAGTTGCGCTTCACTGAAATCACAACATTGTTGAATTGGTCTCTTGACACATGGTAGTCTTCAATTATTCGTCCCATATTACTAACATAATGAAATGGAACCATATACCCGCGCACTGCCATACATAGTATTCCTTTTCCATCAAACTTCAAATAATTTTCAAGTTTTCTATATCGATGATAGTAGTCCAACCTTTAAATGTTGGACCTGTGAAAGACTCTGGCATCATATACAAATTATCCAATTGAAGACATGCTAATTTTCTTGTATGTATGTATTTTGCAATATACATTGTGCAACTCTGAGACATTTTCACAAGGACATTCATTTCATAAAGCATAGGAAGAATTTCAGCCAATGTTAATAATGTCTCTATATCAGTTAATCGAAAGAGAAGATCTTGAGCTTTGTCTACACTGAAGCGATGTTCATACATCACCCCTACTAAGGATTGGTGCTCACTAAATAGTCTTTGAGCTGGTCCATTCAATGAGATCCATCTTGTATCAACATCTTTTAGTAGCTTTTTTCCATCTGTAACACCCTCAACAAATTGTTGAAACTCTTTAAATCGCTTGGGACTACGACAAAAGTATGCATGAGTTTCACGTACAAGATCTTCAACTTTTGAAATCAGTGGAAACTTGCTTACTATTTTAAATGCAAGATTCATTCTATAGCCATACAATGAATACTAATCATAAATGGTGAATATGATAGTTGTAGTTTGACACAAAGGTCATTCCTTTTCCCTTGCATGAATGCTGCTCCATCTGCTCTGACACATACCAACTTTTTCGCAATCACTAAATGATCCATACCACCAATTTCCTTCAAAGTCTCGATGACAAGTTCATAAATATTTCGAGTTGTAGAATTCTCCCTCATTTTATGAATCCTAAGTAAATTTGAATGCCTAACATGATCATTAACCATATAAATTCTCATGCAGATCCATGAAGTATTATCAATAGCTATAACTTCATGCAAAGACAATGAAAAAAACCTAGCATTTGAAATATTCTCTTTCAAATCATCCTTTTCTACTTGACCTAGATATTTTTCCCATTCCCAACCACTCGTTACTGACCAAGGAGAAGATGGAAAATTTGACACTTCAATAAAAGATTTAAAGTTATTGTAATCTGGAAAATTTGTCATAGAACGACCTCTAGATAAGATGTCAAATACAATGTTTAATTTCATCGTCTTGGATAACAAATTTATTTCCATCGTCTTTCCAAAAAGAGATGTGATGGTTCCTCCACTTGCCTCGAGTTTTCTCTTACTGATTAAGTATTTATTATATTCATATTTATATTCGACATGTTGACATTCCTCAAAAGATTTCCATTTGATAATAGATTTCTCCTCACCATTTACAATTTCCTTATCATACACCTTTCCTGCATGCTTCTCTATTGTATCTAGCTTCATCTGCAATTTTACTTTCTTTCTAAGTTTCCAACTACATATAATGCATCTAACTTCTCATGAAGCCTCTTTCTCATTTGTTGGAGGTATTGGTTCAATAAATGGAAATTTTGAGACCCATTCCGATTGGTATTGTCTCCCTATGTCCCATTGGCCTTTTTTCCTTTTCCGTGATTGTGAATGGTTTGTGTTGTCTTCCAAGGAAAAACCTTCAACAATGTTATTGTCAATTTCTGGTGAGAGCATCTCAATTTGATCACTAGAGGAACCTATTTCATCATCTATTATATGGATATTAGATGCATTCTTAGAAGAGTTGACATCTCTTTGACTTTCATTAATGGGTTGCTCAAAAGAGCTTGAATCATGAACATAATTTTGGTTCTTGGATTGAGGCTTTTGAAAGTAAGAAAATACATCCCTCTGTTTTGATGATTTCTTTCCACGATTGTTGTTTGACATCTCATTGAAATTTTCACAATTAGAATTTCAAATCGATCTAGAAACCAAAAGTGAAACCTGCACGAGAAAAATAATATTAAATTAGTCATCCAATTGGAAAGTCAACACAAATGCAAGAGATATATCAATTTTAAGAACTCAATTCTTCTCAACAAGTTACAAAACCAACAATACTTATCTAAAAATAAATCACTTCAACATACACAGTATACATAACTACTGATCTACTCCAATCACTAACCCAAACAATCACTCGTCATGACTTGAAGCCTATGTTGTCCTGGAGGGTCGACACTGGGTGGGTTCTATCACTAATCAGAATGACACTTGAGCGTAGAAACACACAAGCAATGAGCATTGGGAAACACGGTGATGAAACATCGTGTTTCAACACCAACTTGTGAGAATGATTTAAAAACACCATTAGCTCAAAAATTTAAACATAAACTACTGATCTACTCCAATCACTAACCCAAACAATCACTCATCATGAATTGAAGCCTTTGTTATCCCGGAGGCTGGGTGGGCTCTATCATTGATCAGGATGGCACTTGTGAGTGGAAACACACAAGCAATGAGCATTGGGAAAATGGTGTTGAAACACCATGTTTCATCACCAGCTTGTGAGAATGATTTAAAAAAGACCAGGTAATTTATCCAAACTGTGGGTAAGCTCAAAAACTTAAACACAAAACTACTGATCTACTCCAATCACTAACCCAAAAATCACTCGTCATGACATGAAGCCTATGCTATCCTGGAGGCTAGGTGGGCTCTATCACTGATCATGATGACACTTGTGTGACGTGCATGGAAACACACAAGCAATGAACAATGGGAAATGGTGTTGAAACACCATGCTGAAACAACATGTTTCAACACCAGCTTGTGAGAATGATTTAAAAATGCCTAGGTAATTTAATAATTTATCCAAACTGCAGTGTGTGAGTAAGCTCAAAAACTAAAACACATAACTACTAATCTACTCCAATTGGCAATCACTAACCCAAACAATCACTCATCATGAACTAAAGCCTATGCTATCTTGGAGGTTGGGTGGGGTTGTGGGCTCTATCACTGATCAGGATGAAACTTGTGCGACGTGGGTGGAAACACACAAGCAATGAGCATTGGGAAAATGGTGCTGAAACACCATGTTGAAACATTGTGTTTCAACAACAACTTGTGAGAATGATTTAAAAGAACCTAGATAATTGATCCAAACTGTGGGTAAGCTCAAAAACTTAAACACGTTACACAAAACTACTAATCTACTCCAATCACTAACCCAGGTCCCAAACAATCACTCGTCGTGACCTAAAGCCTCTATTATCCTAGAGGCTGGGTGGGCTCTATCACTGATCATGATAATCCATACTAGCATATCCACTTAATGAATGCCCTGTTAGAACATTTTAGAAATTCAGAATTTAAACTTTGAAAATCTTTTCGGTTTTTATCCTTAAAAGTAAATCACAAAAAAACTTAGGAAAGTCGTTTTTCATGGAATAAAAATATGTTCGTTATATCTTGACAGGGCACTACCAATATCATCCAATAAATAATTTTAGTCGACCAGATCAATGGTTCCCACGATTTCGAAGTTCTAAATTTGCGCGAGTATTAAACAAAAGAAAATTACAAAGGCACTTTAGGACTTCGTGATTCAGGGGTTTCAAATTCATAATGCCTAAAGATAAAAAAAAAACCCGAAGTTGCAAAGTTTTGGAGACAGGTTCCCACAAAAATATTTTAAATAAAATCGGCTGATGAGTCACAGGCCACCTATCAAAAACTTCATTTTGGCTGACACGTGTCACTCTTTTTGGGAAATTTTATCAGATCATTCACACTTTTTTAGGTGACACGTGTCACTCACCTTTTGCATGACACATCATCGAAAGTGACGTCATCACTACCACATCACTCCGAGAGATTGTTCTTTGGGAGACAAATCAAAGAACAGGTTCAAAAATGTCGGAGCACCGAAATACTGAAGTAGTTGTGATCATGATAAATAAGACACTTAGTAAACTTAATTAATTAAAAAAAAATTAACTAGTCATGATTAACGATAACTAATCCCTTCGTAGATTCGGCCTTAAGGAGATATCTATTGTATTGCAATCAAAACCCCCAAATGTTGTATTGTCGAAGTACTCGAGCTCACCACACATACACACTCACAAACTCTTAGAGCTCCAGAGTTCCGGTCCTCGGAGTCCCGAAGTACTTAAAAAAAAGATTTGATTATTTGTTCCGTGAATTTGGCCTTCGAGAGATATACAGTGTACACCATGTTGCATTCAAAACTCCCGAATGCCAAAGTTCCGAAGTAATTAAATCTAAAAGTGACTTTAAACCTCGATTAATTAAAACATTTTTTTTTTTTAATAATTGATCAACTACTCCACAAATTCATCCTTTGAAAGATATCCATTGTTTTTCTTTCATAAACCCCGAATGCTAAACCACCGAAGTAAAATGTACGTTGTCTTAATTACATCCATTAATAATACACCTAGCTGGCTAGGATTAAAGATTGGGATAAGTTTTACGATCGCCAGGTAATAAATTTGACAGATATTGGAATGACTACTCTGTCATTAGATTAATACAAAAATAACTAGACATTAAATTTTGCTGTAAATAAAGGCATTTCAATTTTCAAATCATTTCTCCATTAACATCTGAAATTTTCGTATTCAACATTGTGAGTTCACAGGTTTTGCTTCTCGTAGGAAGGTTAACTTCATCTTTCGAAAATCATGGCACCGCACAAACCAAGAAAGAAGCAAGTTTATCGACTGGAAAATCAAACCCAAATGCATATATACTCTCAAATACTAATACTCGATTGAAAAACACCACCAAAGCTTGGAAACAAGTTTATGACATTTTGGAGCACAAAATTTCTCTCTGTCCAGATGATTCAGTGGAAGAAGACGATGATACATTTTTGGCTAAGCTTAGACATGCGGCGAAGTCTGAATTACATAAAGTTGATGCTCGTCCTAAACTTATGCCTTACACTGATATGATAAGTTGAGCCCTAAAACATGTGGATATCCCAACGAGTATCATCTTCAGTCACCAGAAGACCTTTGTCGACTCTTTTCGACGCGAGGATATTCATGGGAGTGTATAAATTATCTTCTAAACTCAAATATACCTACAATTCATCGTTTATATTGAAGTTTGAGGATGATGAATGAACTAAATATGATAGAACCATCCACGATATAGAGAAAACCTAGTGGGGTAATCCAAGCAAGTTCAAATCTGATACCCATGGTGTATATTCTACAACATCATGTGATGCTCATATCATGTATATCACCATGATTCTCTGTAGAATGTTCGGTAGGAAAAATCCTACACATTTTACTGTAGAATGGGTTCCCATAATCCATGAGGTTGCTGAGGGTTACACTTTTGATTGGGGAAAAACTTTATTAGACAATTTAGCCAAGGAAATTGTGGAATACAAGATGCTAAAATCTAAAGGAGAACATGCCCCCTTTTATATGTCTGCATTCATTATGGATGAAATCTGTTTCAGGACTCCATTTCCTCTCATGAATTGGAGCTGGACTCCGATTAGCACCGAGCCCATACATTTTTATCACTCTAAATTATGGGAGGAAAATTCAAAGGACTTATTCTATGAAATTTTTCATAATGTATTAATCCCAATTCATGAAGCTATGTATGGACAACCTCCCCCCATAATTTCAGAACATATCATTGGAAATTTGGGTGCTATCGCAGATTGGTATGTTGAGGAAATTTTTTCTTATATCAGAGTGTTCAACTGTTATTTATCTCCGCATGCTCTCCCCAGATTCCTACCTGACATACTGGTTTGCAGAGAAGTAGCTTATCAAATAGTCTTAGGAGGAATAACTAAAGAATTGAAGGCGACACATAAGAGAGTGTGGCCAACCTTTCCCATACATGTTTGTGTGTTTTCGTTTATCTGATTTTGGACACGCTAAGGTTGAAGCTTCAGCCTTAGAAGATATCAAATTTGTTGATATTGAGTATAAAAGGCATGATCCTCATAGGGTCGTTGAAAATCATGTAGCTCAATTTAATGTGAAAAGATATATACATGAAGATTCCCCCTATGATGAAATTTTCAAAGGAGTAAGATCATACGATGAAGTTGAAAGCATATTTCAAAATTTTCCTCAAGATCAACAATTAGGCTTCCTCAGTTTTCAGAAGCACAAAAGGAATAGTTAGTCCAAGGTCTTACAAGGAGAACAAAATCCAACTTCACAGGTGACAGAATTGACAGAGCCCAAGCAACATAGCTTGCCCGAGGACAAGGCTAAGGAAGGGGAGAAGAGATCTAATACATTATCCAAAGATGTAATAATATCAGTGCCAGGTAAAGATAAGCAAAAATGATTAGCATCATTTGAGACTTTCATGAATCATGGGAATACTTTTCCTTTCTCATCGCCAAATACTAAAACTCCAATGAAATATGCCACAAACCCAAAATGATCTATTGCACTCATTTCTCCCATACCATCATTAACTCCTCTAGCAACAAGTTTTGAGTTACCTAGTTCAGAGATTATTAATATAGATGACCTCACACCTATCCAACTTGAAGAAATTCCTCCATCAAATTTATTTTTCAACAAGAAAAGGAAGGGTATCATAAGAAAGGAAGCTCGACAAAAAAGAGTAATTACCAAAAAGAAGAAAATGATATATGATGGACAGGGACATAGTGACCCTGAATTTGCAAAAGAAGTTGCGGACTCATTGGGAGCCTTTGCAACTGCCAACCAGTGGCTAGTGGACAATCTCACAAAACAACTGGAACAAAAGAGTCTTCTGGTTGAACAATTGCATAATGATATGCAACAGATGGAAATGACTGGCAGAAATAAAATCAATTTTGATACAGATCAAATCAAACAAGGTTTTGAGCAATAGATAAAGCAGTTAGAAGACAAACTGGAATTAAGTGTTCAAAATCAACATGTGAGCAATATTGTGATTTCCCAGAGAGACAGGTTAATAGAGAAGTTGCAGTCTCGAATAACTTTATTTGAGAACACATGAATGGATATCACTGCATTTAAGAAGCAATCATCTGAAATAAATGGAAAGCTGGAAACTATCCAGCAAGACCTATACCAAAATATGGATATTATTCAAAGACATTGTCAAGTGATTAATAATTCCTTGAAGAATATTCATGAAAATGAGAAGGAAGCCTATACATCTAGGTCCAAAGTCCAAGAATTGATAGTATGGAGACAAAAAATCAATGTACTTGGGCTTGCCCCTTTTTCATAGTATGAGTAGATAAAGGGAGAAATGGCTTTAAAGGTCTGGGAAACAAATATTGAAGAAAGTAAGAAGATGGCTAGAGAAGCAAAGGAAGCTTGTCTTAACACTCTCTCAGCTGTAGAGCTGGAAATGGTTAAGTTTGATGGCAGTGCTATCCCTGATACACTTTGAAAAATAGAGATTGAAAGGAGCAAAGAGAATTCAAAGAAAAATAGAGAGTGTACAGAGTGTTATCCATCAGGTAGATTATGTTGATTTACAAAAGATAAATGATTTGTTGGTAAAACCAAAGTTACAACATCTATGGTTGTGTGTATTATATAGAATATTAAAAAAATTAATTTCAAGGGTAACTTCATTATTCTAGTCATATTAAGTGATTTATTTAATGAAATCATTATAACAACTTGCTCTAAGTGGTTTGATTGCAAGTTTTTATACCACCGAATTAGGATAAGACCAAATTATTTATTTTGTCCCCTAACTAAAAAATAGTTTTTGGATCACATGCCCTAATTGAAGAATGTAAGGCCACCATGCAAACATGTTTCTTCATGTCACAATAAATCTAAGCATAAGTCACTAAATCATTTTCCATATATGTTAGGTTGATTTTTTAAATTATAAGAGGTGACGAATTTAGTCCACTTGATGTGTGATGTCTTGTGTGTACATATATATATATACAAGAAGTGGAATCTTTTTCTCCCCTATAAGTAGAAGTGATGTCTTGTGAGTATTTATGAATATTTTCTTATATGATGTTACTATATATTTATGGACATTTATGGGTATTTATGGATATTTGCTTATATATTTGTAAGTGTTTTTTTTTAAATATTAAGAATAATATTTTTCATTTATTTTTATTTTAAAAAATTATGGAAAAAATTTAAGAATACTTTTTCATATTTATAAATGGTATATTTAATAAACTTATTAACATAAATTAATGTATTTTATTTAAAAAAATCAAACTAAATACATATGATATATAACTAACCAAATATTCAATGACACTAACAAAAATTAGTTAAAGTATTCCCTTAAACCCACTTTTTTATTTACTTGAGAGTTGAAAATATTAATTTACATAATTAACAAATTCAATAATTACCTTACTTTTGTAAATGGTTCTAACACTAACTTACAAATTCAATAATTATCTTACTTTTATAAATGGTTAAACAAGTGTTGCATGGCAGCGGAGTCCCTACCAAGTTGGGATGGGAGTAAATGTGAAGTAGTAGAGACATGTGGGTAGAAAGTTGAAGTAGATGTGGTTTGCATGCAGAACATAGTAAAATAAATATATAGTTTTATACATATGAAATGTGTACTTTTATACATACGAAATGTGTACTTGTATAAATTATATATTTAGATTTATACATACGAAATTTGTACTTTTATAAAGTATGGGGATGAGATTTTATAGAGCATGCACAGAGCCCTCATTACATACTTAGCCAGTTTTTGGATCGCGGGTTCTCGGGGTGGCGGGTTCAAAGTTGGGCCTCTTATGTTTCGTGGCCTACAAATAGGACTGGCAGTTCCGTGATATACAAAATGACAGGCGGAGTGGCGGACTATAGAAATTTATCAGAAATTAATAATGTCAATTATACAATAGAATAATAATAAGGTCTATTACATAGGTTCGTGGAGAAAACACCAAAAAATTAGCATTGTCAAACTATTTTGCTTTAAAACTAAGGCTTTTCTTGGACAAAAAAGATATAACATTGTCGAATTGGTTTTCTTTGCACACGTTTTACAGAGCATGGACGGAGCGGTCATTCCATACTTAGCTAGTTTTTGGATCTCGGGTTCTCGGGCTATCGGTTTCAAAAATGGGTCTCTGTTGTTCCGTGTCCTATGCAAATTGACAAGCAGGCTTGCGAACTATACAAACTTATTATAAAATAAATAATGTATGTTACATATCTTTGGAAATTACATGAACATTTAAAACATCAACGTCGTTGAAGACCAAAAAATAAGCATACAATAGGAATTTTGCACCCAACAATTCCATCATATACATGAGACAATAATTTATAGAAGATTATAACATTGTACGAAGATTTATACTAATTTCTATAATGCTATAAAACTTCATACATTTTGTACTGAACAATTATGCAGTTGCGGGTTGGCGGAGTTCTGGGTTCACACTTTTCATGTCCAGTGTGTTACGTGATATACATTTTGCACGAAAGACTTCCGTCATATACATTTTGCAGCGAACAATTCCATGATATACATGATAGAGAGCAATTTATAGAATATTATAACGTTGTATGGAGATTTAAAGTAATTTATATAATGCTATAACATGTCTTAGTTAATGAATAGTATAAGCAATTTTTTATTTTTTATTCAATATTTTTTTTTTATAAGTAAGATTGTATAAAACTCTGTCAAAATGAAGGAGTACAGAGAATTTCCATGGTTTCAAGCTGTAAATACTGAGCTTCCCTGAGGGAAAACTAGCTTAGCCAGCCAAACCGCTTCATAACTTAAGTGTAGATTGTCACTGATACAAAAAGAGTTCAAAATTTTGGCCCGTAAGGGTGGGCGCTAGAACTATGGAAAGTGTAGATAGCCTAATTATAATAACCATGGAAAAATACATGAAAGGTCGGCATGCACATGACAAAACAACAAAGATCACCGGTATGGGCTGTAGTGCGGCGAAGCGACCATGCAAAAGGTGTGAAATGTCGTGTCCTCGGGAGGAGGGGACTCCTCCTAGAGTGGTGTGTGGTCCAGTTGCATAGCGTTCTCTGTCTCTTATGGCAAGTGCTCTTCCTTCTGGACCTCCTCCGGGCGTGATGGAAGCCTCTGGTCCTCGCAGTCCGCATCTGCGTGGCCCAAAATTTCCAGTGGCAACACTGGTGCCGAGGTTGTTGTTGATTGGGCTACCTCTAGTGTAAGGAGATGAGCACCTTGTAATGCGGAGAACAACTGCAGGCGTCGAGAGGCTTTGTCATCCAGGCTCTATAGGTGGAACTAGAGGTCATCCATGTCCCGACGCAGGTCAAATACCAGGCTTTGCACCAGTGCAAGGCCTATTTTCCACTCGCATTTTGGGTCAGCGTTGGAACCCGCTAGAGATTGGGGTTGCCATCGTGAATTTTGATTGGCTTCTGGACCATCCATCTGAAATTGGGTGTTGTGAAGTTGGTCCTGAAGCGACTAGGTGGTCGGAGAGTTGGGAGGGGCCAAAGGGCCTGGGTGTGAAACATATGCAGAATTGGCTAAAGGTCCTGGGTTGTTGTTCAGTGAGGCCCCTGAGCAGTCCATCTCCTCCATTCTGTTGGCAAGGGACGCAGGAAGGGGTGGGAGAGATGCGGGAATTTGAGTCGATTACGCCGGGGAGAAGGACGAGGTGGCCGAAGAGGAGGAGGATAAGAGGGAGGGAGTAGGTGGGGGATGCAGGACCAGGTGGGGTCAGTTTGGCTAGCAGGCTGGTCGGCCTTTGGACTTCCTTCGTAGCCGGGGCATCTCCGGGACAGTGGGAGAGAGAAAGTGCGACAGGAATAGAGTAGGGCAGGACAAATCCAGAGCAGCGAAAGGCTGGGTAGGACGCCAAGCTCTGAGAAGAAAAAGTAGGAAAGAATGAGCCATCTCGACCCGTTGGAGCAATTGAAATAGGCTGGGCAGCTGGTGAGGTTCCATAAATGGCCACACGCGCAGAGTAAAGGTGCAGCGAGGGTGTTGGTTTGTCGAAAGGATGCGAAGGAAGAGCAGGGTGCATTGAGAGTAATGGTGCCATGCCTCGAACGAGCTGAACTTGAACTGATTAGGCAGTTGGGAGTGAGTGGCACGCAGTCGTCACATCGCCGACGCCACGAAGTATCACTCCTGGCTGCTCCGCTTGACGCATGTGCTATACTAGAAACCCATCCACGGGAAAGGGAATAAATGTGAAGGAGTACAAACACATGGGAAAGACTATTATTTATATATGCTTTTCATACAACTGTGGAAAAAATACACAGAAATAGTAGTAACGCGTTGGTGCGCTGAAATTTGGGCTTTGTTGTTCCGTGGCCTACAAATTGCACCCAAAGTTCCGCGACATACAATTTGACAATTGGAGTTGTGGACTATTTGATATTTAAGGGCATACGTATGTTACAAAGAAGAGCTGCTAGAGACCAAATACGTTATTTGATTAAGTAGATATATAGACCACTGTGGCTGTCGGGCTGGTAGGCTGAAAATTGTGCTCCCATAGGTTCGTGGACAAAAGCATAAAAAGACTACCAACACTGAATTAGTTTTCTTTAAAACAAAGGCATGGGAGCTTCATTCTGGGTTGTCGGGGTGGTGGGTTAAAAATTGGGCTACTGTTGTTTCGTCGCCTACAAATAGCACCGAGATTTTCACGAAATACAAATTGAGAAGCGGTTTTGCGGACTATTTGAATTTTTGGATCGCGGGTTCTCAAGCTATTGAGATGAAAATTGGTTTTATGTTGTTCCGTGGCCTACAAATAGCATTGAGAGTTCCACGATATACAAATTGACAAGCGGTCTTGCAGACTATTTGAAATTTTGGATCGCGGGTTCTCGGGCTAGGGGGATGAAAATTGGCCTTCTGTTGTTCTGTGGCCTACAAAAATCAAATATGTAATTTGATGAAGTAGATATATAGAGCATGCACAAAAGCTTCATTCTGGGTTGTCGGGATCGCAGGTTGAAAATTGGGCTTCTGTTGTTCTGTGGCCTACAAATACCACCGAGAGTTTCGCGATATACAAATTGACATGCTGCTTTGAGGACTAGAATTTTTGAATGGCGGGTTCTCGGTCTGGCGGGCTGAAAATTGGGCTTCTGTTGTTCCGTGGCCTACAAATAGTTCATAGAGTTCCCCGATATACAAATTGACAAACGAACTTGTGGACTATTTGAAATTGAAGGCGCTTGTGTCGAACAAGTTTAGTTTTCATTTTTACATACGCTGCTGGAGTTAAAAAAAAAAAAATAGTACTGACGTCTATTACATAGGCTGGTGGAGAAAAGTATGAAACAAATATGATTCCTGAATTAGTTTTCTTTAAAAAAGCGACTTCTCGACTTAGGCATTTTTTGGATCGTGGGTTCTTGAGTTGGGGACCTGAAAAATGCGCTTCTATTCTTCTGTGTCCTACAAATAGCACTAGCAGTTCCGTGATATACAAATTGAGAATTAGACTTCTGGAGTATTTGAATTTTAAGGAGCTCGTGTCCCAAAAATTCAGCATTCACGAATTAGTTTTCTTTACATAGGTTTTACATATGCTGGTGGAAAAGAGGGAAAAAAGTATAGTACCGGTGTCTGTTACATAGGGCGGTGGGCAGAAGAACAAAATAAATAGCATTCCCGAATTAGTTTTCTTTAAAACAGGGGCTCCTTGACACAAGAAATTGAAATTTATGAAATTATAGGTTCCTGTAGACCATAAACTATACATAGCAAATACATAATTTTTTAAAGTAGACATTTACTTTTATAGATACAAAATATGTGCTTTCATAAAGTATGGGGATGAGATTTTATAGAACAATGAAGAAACCCTTACTCCATGTCCTACAAAGAGCAGGCAAAGATACACGGTGTACAAATTGAGAAGCGGGCTTGCGGACTATTTTAATTTTAAGGGCCTTTGTGACCAACATTGTGCAAGACATGTTGCGAAGATGCAAGAAATGACAGTCTCTTTATGTTTGAGTAGAAAGAAAGTAGTGAACACAATTTTACGACATTTATATAAAAAAATAATAAAACGTGTTACATATTGCTGAAAATTTAAAGAAACACACACACCCACACACACACACACACACACACACACACACACACACACATATATATATAAGTGAAATCTGATATCTGAAATTTGAGTAAGTGATTTATGTCATAGTCCATTCTGAAAATGAAAAATCTAGGAACACATAAAAGAAGGAGGAAAACTAGCCTTCCCGAATTAGAGCATAGACGAAACCCTCATTCCATACTTAGCCAGTTTTTGGATCGCGGGTTCTCCGGATGGGGACCTGAAAAGCGGGTTTATGTTGTTCCATGACCTTCAAATAGCACCGAGAGTTTTGTGATGTACACATTGATAATGGGACCTGCGGACTGTTTGAATTTCAAGGGGCTCGTGTCCCAAAAATTTAACATTCAGGAATTACTTTTCTTTACATGGTTTTACACACAGTGGTGGGCAAATGTACAAAAAATATAGTACCAATGTCTGTTACACAGGGTGGTGGACAAGAAGACCAAATAAATAGTATTCCCGAATTAGTTTTATTTAAAACAGGGGCTCGTGGATACACGAAATTGGAATGTATCAAACTATAGGTTCCTGGAGAGCATAAATTGTACATAGCAAAAATGTAATTTTTTAAAGTAGATATTTACTTTTATACATACAAAATATGTAATTTTATAGAGCATGTATGGAGCCCTCATTCTATATAGTGTGATAGAGCCCAGATTACATACTTAGGTAGTTTTTGGAGAGCAGGTTGTCGAGCTGGCTGAAAATTGGAAAAAAATGAAACGTGTTACATATTCCTGAAAATTTAAAGAAACATATATATGTGTGAAATATGATATGTCGAATTTGAGTGAGTGATTTATGTCATACTTTATTTTGAAAAAGAAAAAAAGAGAATAGAGATAAAATAAACATAATGACTTCACATTCAGCATAGATGAAGATAAAAAATCCAGGAAGACATAAATATATAAGGAGACAAAAGAACAGTTTTATTTGGAATATATGAAAAAAATAATAGTTTGTTACATATCCCTGGAAATGTAAATGCGTTTGTCATATAGACTCGGATTGGGGCTCCCACGGACCATAACATAAATATGTACAAGAAATAGGAGTGTGGAAAGAAGTTGGACATGCTAGAATGTAATACCTGAAAAGCAGAAATGCGAAGATCAATTTTTGTCTATAGATTTCTACTCAGAAAAGGAATAACTAGATTGATAAAGAAAGGACTATCACTATACACTTACAGGGATGGTACGTATAAGTAATTTTTGTGTTTGGTTGGTCATGCCTTTCCCTGCTGGTTTTTGTGGGAAGCTTGCTTCAATAACTAGATTGATACACAGAGGATTTATGCATTTTCCTGTTGGATTTCGTGGTTGATCCACTTCAATTTCTCTTCAATATAGCTTCTCAAGGGGGCGACATTGATGTCATTGCGAATTCGAATGTTGAAAACTTCATTTTCTAATTCGCTTAGATCAATTGAAATTTTACACAGACCTTCATGAATGTCTCAATTCTGTAGCGAATACCCGACTAGCCAGTTATCCACCTCTTCTTCACCATATTCAACAATTCTGTAAAACTTTTCTAAAGGCAAGGACTTCAAATTATCAACTTGATGATCAAAAGCTTGCTTGGTTAACGTCAGCAAGTTGAGGATTAAGCTGGGGTCCTGGAAGCCATTTTTCTTTCCTACTAAGTCTATTTTGGTGAGCTTTGTGAATAATGTTTCTTTCTTTGATATTGCTTGCTCACACGATTGCACGATTAGGTACAGGTTCTTCACTTTCTGTTTCCAGCATGCTTCTAATTGAGTGAGCCTTTTTTTGGACGGGAGATCATGTTGTCTTCTTCTCGTCTCTGGCATGTTGTTGACATGAAAGGAGAAAGGGATGACCGAGTGCACATAGAAAGTTTCTTCATTCTTTAAATCCGTCTGCAGAAGTAGGAGCAAATTATGTGCCCTGCTCCTCAGGGAATCCATATTCTGTGATGTTTCCCAGGCCTTGGAAATCAGTTCTATTCTTTTGTTGATATTTTTCTCGACATATCCTCTACAGGATGCGAGGAAGCTGGAGGACCCTTTTAGATTTGTTGCAGGGGTGCACGTAGTCGCAGGCATGGTTATTTCCAAGGAACTGCCAAGCAATGGCATATGAAACAAATCTTTCTCTAATTCCTTAATCCGGTTCTTTAGTCTGGCATTTTCAGCTTCAATGACTCCAACGGAATCATGAAGAGCATCTCCGGTTGCGTTGTGAAGTTTAGAGATTTTGGATGCATGCATATTGGTAAGGTCAAGTTATGAACGATGTTTTCTTTTCTTATTTTTTACATCTCTTTTTTTAATGATTAATTTTTTTGATTCGGTTTAAAAAACAACGCTCTGGAATACGAAGGATTCATCTTCGTAAAAAATTTCAGTACCAACCATGTCCATTGAGAAGGCATGCTAAATTGCGTGTGCGGGCTAATCAAGGTTGCAGAATATGCTTTCTAGATTAGCGTCAAGATCCATGTTTTGACAGTAAATTTCAGGCTGCTCCGCCTCCCCTACAATTATTTTTCCGTTCTTCTGCATGGGAAGCTCTTGAGGAAGATGTTCATTGTATCTCTACAAAAATATTGTGGAGCTGCTGGAAGTAGTTTATCAAAAGGTTGGCTGGCTCCAGACGTCGTTTGAAATGAGGAAATGGAGGGGACAATATAACCCCCGCAAACATTGCTTCAATGCGTGCGAATGGAAAATCTCCTCATTAATGACAATATCTATGCGTGCTGTATGGTGACCTGTTAGAAGTAAAGCGTAGTTATTGCGAACTTAGAAGTGCGAAGGTGAGGGTTACGACGAACAACATTTAAGGATAGGAGGTTTCGTGAACGAACCAAGCTAGCGGCGTGCGAATGACATTGCATGGTATTTGAAATTAAGACTGGGAAGCGATTGGAGTTTTTGTGAAGGAAGCAAGCTGGCGGCGTGTGAATGACATTCCATGGCATTTGAAATTAAAACTGGGAAGGGAGAAGAAAATACTTCGCAAAAATTTCATTAATGGAAAAACTTCTCGAGCCTTGCGTGCATCAATGACAGCTTAGATGGTAGCTGCAACGATGACCTGTTAGCATTAAAGATTTAGAAAGAAGACATATATACACACACACACACACACATATATATAAACAATATTTTTTTATCATGCACACATGTGAAGGTAACGACTACAGGGAAGAGAAAGCAAGGAAGAAATGGCCAAGTCTGAAAGTGCATGGTTCGAGATCGCGGGTTCTCGGGTGGGAGGGTTCAAAAGAAGGCCTTTATTGTTCGGTGTTCTACAAGTAGCACACAAAGTTCTGTGATATACAAATTAAGAAGCAGACTTGTGGGCTAGCTAAGATTTGATAGAACATCTACAGTTTCTGGATCACGAGTTCTTGGGTTAGCGGGGTCAAAAATGACGCTCTGTTGTTCGGTGCCTTGCAAATATCTTATGATAATAAATTGAGAAGCGGATTTGCGAGGTGAACGGATCAACATTCTACTCAAGGGCTGGTGGGCTCCCACAAACGAGCAATACATATTTGTGGGATGTACATTGGGCCGATTTCCGCCATATAGAAATTGGGTTCTCGGGCTGGCGGGTTCAAAATTGCCTAAGCAAAGCAAAGGGCTCCGTCTGACTCCCACTGCACATTTCATAATTCATGTGCAACACCAAGTCCGTGATTACCAGATCAATGTGTGTAGAAATGAGGCAAAAGTAAATATGTGCCTTTATAAAGTATGGACATGAGATTTTATAGATCGTGTACCGATATCGCATTCCATACTTGCGGGTTCTCAGACGGGATGGGTAAAAAAACAGGCCTCTATTATTCCATGTTTTACAAATAGCACATACAGTTCCACGATATACAAATTGACAAGCGGACTTGCCGGGTGGATGAGAATTTATAGAGCATGTACATTTTGTGTAGCGCGCGTTGTCGGGTTGACGGGGTTAGAAACGAGTCTCTGTTGTTTGGTGCCCTGCAAATTGCTTATGATGCACAAATCCCTTATTCCATACTTAGCCACTTATTTGGATCGCACACTTGCGAGTTTCACATTGTGCCTCTAATGTTTCGTGTCCTGCAAATAACAATTATAGTTGTGCGATATACATATTGACAAATGGACTTGTGGGCTGGCTGTCTCAACATTGCAGTTCTGTTGGATGGCAGACGTGATGTGTAGCGGCTTCTTGGCGCTAAAAAAAAAAAAAAAAAAAAAAAACATACCTGCAAACAAGTTTGACAAATTCAGAGAAAGTAAAGGAAAAACTGTTTACTATGGAACACAGGCAGAAAAAAAATGCACCTTTGCATTGATTCGTGTACATCTCTGGGTAGGAGTTCTTTGCACCTTCTAGTTTTCCTTTATGTTTCTATCAACAAAAGTACAAAAGAAAAGGGATATGAACATAAGCTCAGATGTTAAGAAAAAAGCAACTACTATGTACATATATACAAAATTTTTTTTGAATAAGATGAATAGAGTCACAAATAGTTTTTTTGAGGATGTACCTTATTTTTTCTTTTTTTGCACAATGTATATTTTATAATTAGAGTAGAGGACCGTCTATATGCTCACCAGAATGCTATGTGTAGAAATCAGGGATACATATATGCTTTGAAACATAGAAATATGAGTTTGCAATAAGTTTGATGTATATGTCATAATTCAACTACAGTACCAATTGTATCGTGATCATACCAATATGTGTCCAAGACAAACATATTGTATTGAGAAATGGGCACATTGGACCAGACATGGTTAATAAGTGCATTTTGTAGATGGGCTGTGTTGTTCAGAAGAAACCACAGACTGTATTTGCACATGTAGTTTTGCAATTATTTTGTTATGCCAATACTTTATAGCATGTCAATATTGAAGTCTCCTACAAGTACAATGGATCTGTTTAGATGGAAATGGTCCAATGCATTGGAAATAACATTTACTATGTTGGAGAATGTGCATGGGGAGCAGCGTACAGATTTAGTATTGCAACTTCTGTTCCATGGGAAATGTTTTTGGCAAGCACCAGTTCAACATTCTTTTCTTCGATATGTATGTGGTCCAAAATTGGGGTACATTCTTTTTCACCAGTATCATCACCCCATGTGTAATGTAACTTGATATGAAATTATGATTTGGGAATTGTTTGTTCTGCATGCATAATGCCATGTGTGTTTCCTACAAGTACATAATATCGGATTGCATTAAATCACAGTCATTCCGTATATCATCCATGTGTGCATTTAAGCTGCGTGTGTTAAGCGAGAGAATTGATACAGATGAATTTGTTTATATGGATTGGTAATCATAATGCAGTTTCCATTTTCCAGTGGTCCTCAGTCGTTCCATCTCAATATCAACTTTTTGTTTCACTTTGAAGTTATCTTTTGTCAGAGGACTTAATAAATACAAGGAGTCTATGCTTCTGACATGGGATAGTGCTGTGTATACAAGTCCATGTATCTGAATTCCAGTAGGCTGAAATGCAACATTATCAAGTGTTAGTCCTTGTGATCTATGGACTGTACGTGCACATGCAAGTTTAATAGGAAACTGTTTGCGAATCTTCAGTCGACCTGTCTTTGTTGATGTCGATACTGGCTTTGATATTCGCAAAATAGGAGTCCAATCGCTTGCAGTGTTTGAATTATATACATAAGACAACTTGCTTGCTTATTGCTTGCCTATATGCGGTTCATGGAACTTAATCCAAAGGACATATACTTTTTTTGTGTTCGTATAGCCTTTCAGTATTCCATCTGCACCATTCACCAAGCCATCCTGTGAATCATAGTTACAAGCATATATTTCAACTAGAATTTCTAATTTCAGTGCAAGGTGCAAAGGTAAAGTGACTGAATGTTCATGACGTGGGACATTTCCATGGTTGTATTTTTCCAAGTCAATCGAATTGATGATGATATCATCGCCAGTCATGAGCGAAAGCATGTGGCTATTATGCTTTGAAACATACTTATTTCTATAGAACAGGTAAGGGAACATTGGATCTGTTGGTGCAGGCTGTAAGCACCTCAAATTGATATAGGTCAAGTCATCATATGTTTGGTTGTTTGTGCGCATTCTATTCAGAATTGCAATGAATGTTTCATCTGTCTAGTGCATTGTAGTATGCAACTCAAAGCATTTAATATTGTCTCTCCATAAGTCATGGGTCACTGTTTCCATGTTAACTATAGGTTGTTCAAATATCAAAGAATCTTGGATGGGTTGTGCTTGGTAAAGATCGCCACAAAATATCATGTCAATGTTCCCAAAGTATTTGGTCTGCACATGTTTTATAATTCTTGGCCAACTGTCAATGGAATACAAGAACCGACTGCCAATCAAAGATGCTTCATCTATAAAGACAAGTTGGAGTTCCTCGTAAATCTTATATAATGTATCCAAAATTTCCTTGCTAAGTGGAATAAACCGTGACTTGTTAAAAGGAGTTAAAAATGCAGAGTGGACTGTTGTTCCACCAACATTGTATGCATCTTTTCTTGTGTATGCAACTATTAGGCCCTTTGGTTTCATAGGATCAGAGCAATTATTTGAATCATAGATTCGTATAAGCATTTGGAACAATGCTTTAGCTGTGAGTGTCTTGCCTGTTCTGCTCCGCCTGTAAGGAACACGTGCACATGACTATTCATGTTCAACCGTTTTTTAAGGGCAATGTCCTTTACAATTGTTTGTTGTTCGCGATTCAACAGACGTCTTATTCTGTGGTATTCATTATTTTCAATCAGGAAAGGATGTTTTGTAACTTGAAAACTAAGGTTGATACGTTTTTCACTTTCAGTCACTGGAGGACGAGGAAAATCCGCTTGTAAGTCATAGGACTAGGAAGGAGTTCTGGATGTTTTTGGGTTTTTGAATGTCTCATCATGATCGCCAGGGTTTTTTAGGTCATTAAGTGAAACTTCTAGATCGCCCCATGTTGGATTCAAATTGTAGGTAAATATAGCTTCATTGATATGCACTATAGTCTTAAAGGCAACATACACAGCCTCCCATGTAGAGAAGTTATGTATTAATGTCTCTTCGTTTTCATGGAACAAAATGTACAACAATAGTTTTTCTCGACAATAGTTTTCATAGTCACAATGTTTATTGTATTTGACAAACTGTATAACATAGGGTTTTTTTCTTTTTGATATGGGTGTACCATTTTTTTTTGTAATGCGATACGAATTTTGCTAAGAAGATATGTCTAATAGGAGATGGACGCTGGATGTAATAATCAATAATAGAGCGACATATGACGTCCTCTGAATTGTTAGGTTCTTGTTGCAGCAAAATCGATGGTTTAAGCATAAATGTGCGTTTTTCAAGTGGAGATGTGTTTATGAAGGCACATTTTCTTGAACTACAAGTGAGGGGCAAAGAAAGGGCAATGTGCAATTCTTACTGAGCAGACATTTATTGAAGATTAAGAAATGTATTGCCAAGGGTGCATATCATTTGTATGGCATCAATATGACTTCTTTCGTGTTCTTTGCGTATTTTTCTGAATGCAGATGTCATAGATTTGTCAATCTTCGTCATATACGAGGTGCAGTAGAATGTTGTAGCATATGCATTCAACACGTACTGTGCATCTGTATTTGCTTTCCACATAATTGGCATGTCCTTGGAGAAATTGTTGTTCTAAATATGGGAGAGTTTTTGTTTAATGAAAAGTGTTGGTTTCCTAAGTGTTATTTGTATGGCTTGGATGTACTCATCTTCTGAGAGATTTACTTCTGTCAAGAAGGCATCAAAGCTCATCATTTTGTCAAATCCTCCTTGTTCTAGAAATGGGAACAAGGATTTAGATTTCTCAACAACAACACTGTCCTCTAAACTAACTGGCTATATGATTCTTGTCGCTCTCATTGGCGGAACGAGAAAGTTGTATCTGCAATGCGAGCTTTTTCGTTTTCTACAACTTCTTGTATGGTAATGTCTATGGACTTTCGCAAGGTCTGGTTCCAAATGATCTGTATTGCATGTTATGTTTTTATCCACAAATTGTTCGATCTCTGAATTCTTATCAGCTCCATAGACCGATGCACCCTCTATCCACAAAAGTGCGTGGTCATGCTCATTTCCCCTATTCTGGAATTCAACCACAAAAAAGTAGTCCGATATTTTTCCGAAAAATGTTTCATCATGGCATATCAATTGTCTCAAAACATTTATTCTATGTCTATAGTATCAAGTACATGTCACCGAGTCTTTTCTTATGAGGTAGTCAATGTTGTTATTTTCCAGTGTATCGATTTTTTTTTTACGTTTCCTATTACTATGCAGGTCAGAAACGATAACCACCAATGGATCCCAACAATGCTCTTCACTTGTAAATGTGATGAAAAATGTTGGCGGCCCCAATTGCCAGATCATTTGCAATTTTTTTTTTTTGTTTTGTTGCAAATAATCAGGAGAGGTGCAAATGTTCTTGAAATCTATGTATCCAATATCAGATTTCATAATTTTTTCTAGGTTTACTTTGTACTTCACATCCTTGGCCAACAAATTTCTTCCTTGTAACTGGCCTTTTCTTATTCGGACCCACATGTAGGACAAAACTTGCTCTATTATTATGCGCATTGTTTTGAAAAACAAATTTGTTATGTGACATGAGAAGTAACCGCTTGAATGTAGTAGCTCCCATCAGACTATTTTATGATAACTGAATCATTCTGTAATATCAGTGCCATGTGGATCTCCGTAGAATAGTGTTGGAAAGTTCATTTCCTCAACGAATTTGTCCTTGAATATTCCAAGTGGACGCTGCCCCTCGCCAGGTGCGATTTTGACAATTTTGTCTTCCAAGTCACGAATGCACTGTGAATCAGTGAATCCATGGACCAATGTTTCAATAGGTGTTTCAGTCTCTGATTCATCACTTGTATCAGAATCATAAGGATTTTCGAGAGTCTCTGAAGAGTTGCCATGTTCTTCTGCGAGAACACTGTTCTAGTTGGCATTTATACAAATGTTATCTGCTTTGTACATGGCCCTGGAACATAATTCCTTTAATGCTTTCATAACAACATGCACACGCACTTTGCCTGTCTGATACGCATTTTTGTATTGCAAGCGTCTTTTCAGAGCCACACCGATTGTAATTGTATTGTTAATGAACTGTGGCAACACTTTTTGCACAACATCTAGTTGAACATGCACATTAATAATTGATACTATTAAGCCCATCTGGGGTCGCTTATATCCCCAAGGTCTGATTTGAGCAAATGCAATTCGTAGAGAGACAAATCTCTCTTCAAGTTCCGTAAGTGCACTTACATCTGCTAGTGGTGTATTCCATCTTATTCGGTTAGGGGTTGCAAACTGTAGCAGTTTTCCATTTTCAAGCGATCGTTTGCATGGAAGACAAACTTTCTCACTGGAAAATGGTTTATCGTGGGCTGTCACCCAGAGGTATTCTTCTTGCAAATCAGGCGTGAAAGACTTAATATTTTTTGAAAAATTCAATTGTTCACAAATTGCACATGCAATGGAAGGAGTGTCTTTCATTTGTTTCATGTAGGTCTGTCTTGCATTTTTTTTTCACAGGGAAGTATGGGTAGAAAATATTTCTTGTTTTTCATGTACACCATGAACTGCCACAGTAGAATGACCATTCCGGGATATGCAATCGCACATGTTTATGTTCTGTTATGCACAAACAATTTTCTTTACATTGTCATATGTGAGTCTCTCTAAAAGGAAGTGTAGCAATGTATTTTTTTCTTTCGCGCATGACCTTTTTCAAGTTGTGGTAACTTACTCTATGTTTCTTTCCCAAGGGCGGGATGACATGGTGGCAATTGGGATGAATTTCACTCTCACCCAGTTTCTCAGAAACTATTTTACATTTTTTGTTCAAGGCCTCTATTTTCTTATTAGAAGTCGGACGAATTTGACGAATAATTTTTTTCAAATTGTGATAACTTACTCTACGTTTTTTGTTTAAGCCCTCTATGGCCTCATCACAACTAAAATGAATTCTATGCATGTTTTTTTTGTTCAAGCCCTGTCTACCCATATCGCAACCAGGAGGACTCTCGTTTTGACTAAAAAAAATTCTACGCGTATGCAGATTCGATGTTGTTTGGGTGGCATGCACACTCAACCCTGAACTACCAATATCTCCAAGCAAAGGTTCATACTGGATATGTGTTGTATCTATTTTCAATGACCGAATGTGAATTGTTCGATCGTAATTTGAATCGGTAACCTTAGAATGGACAGTGCCAGCTGGCGAGGCCGACCAAACCTGGATCTTCACCCTGAATACCATAGACAACCATTACAAATAGAATCTGCAACCCTCCATATTGCCTTCTTCATATGGAAGCACCATGTTCACAAGGTATTCCTTGATCTGGATTATTTTCAGCACGAAATGAGAGCAGAGATATAATAAAGAAATGCACAGAGATATCGCGTATATCCAGTAATATAACAGAAATATATCAGAGATGCAACCATAAACACAGAGATACAGTAATACACGATTTCTATTAATGAAATAAATGTACAGAGACTATAAAAATACAGAGTGAAAGACTCGCTAGAATGGTGGGAGCTTATCTCTGAGAAGAGATGTGACGGCTACTTGCATTCACAAGAAGATGGTTACAATGAGGCTCTGAAAGCCCTTTTACAATAAACGGGAATGCCAAAAGTCCTAGACATCCAAAAACCTAACCCTAGGAGATGAAGCGCCAAAAGTCATGTGGGCCCCGTTTGGGTAAGTTGGTGTATCAACTTCCCAGGGTCATAACTTTTGCATACCATCTCCGTTTTAGGCGTGTGATAGCTCGTTGGAAACGTATCGTCGAGGAGATTCATTTTGGGGGTTCAATTATTCATTCGACTATCATTGAGAACCTCGATATTGAAAAACCTTCATTTGGACCCTCAAAATGGCCCCAGAAGTTAAAACCTGCTAAAAATAGTAAATTGCCAAAATGGCCAGAAAACTGTTTTGAGCCATTTGGAAAAGGTGGGTGGCCACCGATATCCACCTAGATCAATCCTCC
>ML777848.1:2170045-2180572 GCA_009831015.1 Picea engelmannii | reverse complement strand
CATTTCCACCCAACCGTAGGCTTAGCGACTCCCATCGAATTTACCACTAGCCACCCCCGAGATGAGACCACGATGTTGTGAGACTGCGTCTCTGTTTGCCAATGACCAGGAGCAAAGGTTGCAATCCTTCCTCTCTGCTATCACTCACTCTGTGTAATGCCAGAGTTCTCCCCTCCCGTCTGCCCCCCAATCGCTTCTACCCCACGCCTTATCCTCTTGCGAGGTTGCGTGTGGCGCGATTACCCTCACGTTGATCAGGTCTGACGGCTCTATGGATGGGAGGTTCACCTCCCATCCCTCATTAAACCATCCACCTACCATCCTGCGAGACATTTAATTTGGGGCCAGCGAGCCGCTTTTGGTTCTCCGGGCTAGTGGAGTCCAAATACGGTATTAATTCTCGGTGGAAGTTAACGCCACCTTTCCAGGTGCCTTCCACCGCCATCGTGGTCTCTTTTTCTGCACATCCCCTCTCAGCAGTCCTACAATAAATTCAAAATGTTATTCACATTTATTGACCTTTTACTCAAGGTCCATTTACATCACATATTCACATTTATAAGTTTGCCATAGTTCTTGGCCAGTCAAGTTATTTTTTACAAACTGGGGGAAACATGGTGTTACAGTGAGGGGGAATTAGCCTCGATCTAGTGGGGTTTGGGGTAGCACCCTAAATTTTATGGGGATTTGGTTTTGTCCTGTTTGTTTGTTCTTTTGGACAATGTTTTTTTGGTCCATTATAATCTAATCTCGATTAAGGGATTAGGGTTGTAATCTAATTCAAGTTAATGGATTAGGGTTTTAGATACTTCCAAATACCTAAATATTGTCTTATGAATGATCAAAGTTAATATGATGAATAATATAGAGGTGTAGCTCTAAGTTAGGCTAGTTTTCTCGATTAAGAGTTTCCAAGATAAATCTCTATGTATTGCATGTGTCCCATTGTTGTTATTTATGTTTTGCTTAAGAATTCGTAAGCATTGTTTCACTTTTATAGTTAAAAACTTACATTGAAGGTGCTAAACTATTGTGAGGGAAGAACAATATATTAAAACAAAGACCAAAGAATCAATGGAAATTGCAAAGAATCCAAATAATATAAATAGATAAAACAATTCAAAATTGAGTAATGCATGGAAATCAATTATTCATATGTTGCAGGACATCCCTCGACAAGAAAATATTAGTAACCACATGTGATTGGATCCTTCTTGTCTTATTAAGTAGAGATCAAACTCGGCTAATATATGTATGGTCATCTTCTTTAATTAAATCCTTGTAAGTTGAATGAGAGATGCTCTCTTTGGCCGACCATGATATCTTTTTATAATTGGATTGCTCTTAACACAATAAGGCTAACATGTCGGATTTAACACTATAGGGGAATTGTTATCACCATTCAATTTGGTTACCTTCAACTAAGAATCAATGAGTTGGGGTATCTATTATGCCACAATCATATAAGATTTACATATGGCATCAACTACTTTTGTGTGCGTTGGCGTGCATCCACAAGTTGAGCACAAGCACTAGCATGTTACTTAGTAGAATTAAACCCTAGTGGTGGCTTATTAGCTACCTACTTTTAAATCACATAGTCTAAAATTTCTATGTTTTTAATCTTTTCCAAGCACATTTTTCCAACCAGTTTTTCCCAAAAATCAATTTAGAAGGATCATTGGAAGTACAGATTTTAGTCGTTGAGATTGCATAATCCGAGTGCTCTAAAGGTTTTTCAAGGTGATGAATCAATTTATGCATTCAAAAATTCAATTTAAGTAATGGAAAATTGTCATTTCAACAACAATTGCATATCCAGATTGTGGCGATGGTTGCTGAAAAAAATAAAAAAACATAGAATATTTAGACTTGTCCATTTTAAATCCAACAATATTATTCAAATATATACAACATTAATTACATTAGTTTTACAACTCAATATAATAGAGATTGTTACACACACACACACACAACGAATAACAAAAATGTTATTATATATTTGTTAAATATAGAATAAATGGAAGTGAAAATATATTTATGAGAAAGAGGGAGAGATTTGATATGTATACTTAATATAGTAACAACTATATAGATAGATAAAAAGAAAGATACTAACATAAATATAAATATTATAAATATGATAATTATATAGAGATATTGTTACAATGTAAATATAAGTACTTCAAAAATAATCAAAATCTTATTTGTATGTATCTATTAGATCCATGTTTGCTAGAAGACAAAACTTACTAATCATTAACATGTTTAGCACAATAATTATATATTCAATATACATTAGATTTCCCATAACTTTGAAAATGCAGATGGAAATGTCTCTAAGTATTAGACCCATGGCAAAGCGTTTGTACAATCTTCAGGTTTTGTTCCTTCACTTTATCACTCTGGTGAAAATATCGGCTCTTTCTTGGCCTTTCCGTTAATGGCCCAGCATGTGTATAGTTGGGATTAGAACATTCTTAATCAACCGGTTATAAAGTGATGCCTTTTTTACTAGTTCTTCAATTATAAGGGTAGGATTGATCTAGTTGGTGATCCTTGATTAGAATTAGGTATGCTAGGTGTTATCTACATAAGTTTTGAGTTCTAAGTTCTAGTCCATTTTAAATGATAAAAAATTAAAACACTTCAAGGGATTTTATCCCTTTCAACACTTCATAGATCTAGATTTAACATGAATTTATGATGATGGTATATATCCCAACATATAGAGTATTAATGATTTAACACCATTAATATTATATATGTTGAATGTAGTATAATAATAATAATAATAATCTAATTTTAAGATCACAACCGATCCATACACCAAATTGGTGTATGAGACCCCCTTGTTTGTGGGATAAGGGACCCCTGTACAACAATTTCATTACTAAAGTCTATGGAGGTGTACATACCCTACCCCCCTCTGGATTTGGACCTGTGACCTCCTAGGAAGAAATACATGTTCTTATACATTGGGATATATAACCATATTCAACATTAAGTGTACACAATGACTCATTAATATGTTAAGAAATATACCGTTAGTTCTAAATACACCAGACTCATTAATGTTGTATACACTAGGATATATATCGACTCATTCACGTTGTATATGTTGGGATATATACCATGAGATATAAAGGTACCTTTAAGCATCAAGATATATATCATTGAATCTAAAGGTATTATTTATCAACTCATTAACATTGTATATGTTGGGATACAAACCCTTGGATATGAAGGTACCTTTAGACATTGAAACATACATCGTTAGAGCCAAATGTGCTATATATCAACTTATTAATAATGTATAGATTGAGATATATACCATCGGATATGAACATACTTTTATACATTGAGATATATATACCATTAGTTATAAAATATATTTAAATATTCGACATTTTTTCAAACATTGATATATATATATATATATATATATATCGAAGGGACCAAGTAATGTGTTATGTCTTCATTATTATCTCGAGAAAGATGGGATGTTTTTTCCATATTAATTACGCCGAAGGTGTTCTCTTAAGGGGAGGGTTCCCCTGAGGTCTTCGTCATCGTTCCATGGATTATCAGTGCATGACATATAGATGACACATATGGGATTGTTTTGTTGAATTTCATCTCTTAGATGTATTAAATCCTGCCACGTCTTGCAATTTTGTTGTTTTCTTCTCTGTGGATTGTTAAACATGGTGTGGGTGATGTGCATGATTCCACCTGAGTCTTTCCTGTAGCCACCCTGAAAGTATATGGTTCGTAGTATGCCACAGAAGCCCTTGGCGCAAGACCACAGAACCGTAATAGAAACCCCTTCCCTTGCATTGAAGCCTGTAATCTCAACAAGCTTATCTCCCGACAGATGTTGAAAGTATCCTCATCATCAACATTATCAGTTGCTCCCCACAATTCGTTTAAACCGAAATGATTACTTAAAGTTTCAATCAGTGTGACGAATCCATTCATAGAATGAAACATGGTTTTGTTCACCAATTGAGATGAAAGGCATCAAAATTTCCATTCACCTATTAATAAATGGCATTGTCTAACTCTTCTACGAAATGTTTTTTTTTTCGCCGGAATCCGACGATATAAATTTACACGAAATCACTATTTTTTTTTGGTTCAAAATCCATTTCTGAATGCATAAATGGATTCATCATGCTAAAATATTCTTGGGGCAATCGGATTTTATAGAAATGATCACTCAAATATGTGAATCTAACAATTTCTCGACGGATTTCGGGGAAATGTCCCCGGAAAAAATCGCCATTTCGTAAAACGTTTAGACTACGACTTAATAAATCATTCATGCGTAGTTACCTAAAAAAAATTCTTCATTGATAATTCAATCATGTGCATAAGAATTTAAGAAGGAATGGAGTTATATTGTTTAATTATTATTTTTAATTACAATTAATATTAAAATTCTATTTTAATCATAGAGGGTCCCCGTGGTGTAGAGAAATTGATGAGGGAGTGTGTTGTTAAGGCACTCTATAACTGAAGTCACTGGTTCGAAACCTCTATGGACACCTTAAATACAACCGTGTTAAGGGCTAGTGCGTTCCAGGCAGGGTGCGAATCCCGCAACTCAGGGATATTTAACTAACAAAAAAAAATTAATCACACATGATATTATTCATAAATAAATGGTGTTGCTCCCTCTGGTGATGGTCAAATTGCTAGTTAGGAATCCACTAGATCAAATGTAACTGCAGGTTCTTATGAGACTCGATCAACTTAAATTGGAATTGCTTAAACTTGAACTCCAACTCGCTTTGTCTCTTTTTTATTTGGGAATATACCGAGCGACCCATCTACTTGTTCGAAATGACTCCCTACCCCGATGCTATGATTCCCTTGGGAATTCCTTTGACCTTTCTCATTCCAATAGACCATCTTCTTTTCCTATTGACAATTGTTGCACCGGTAGATCTGCAAAGTTTTGTTGCCTTTCACTCATCAAAAACATGTTTATAGGTTATAGATCTCGACTCCGAGGCATTCGTAATCCCCTCGTTCCGAATTGAAAAACACTCAACGTTTATGTTTAAAAGACATTAAGAAATAACAATTTTTTTTTAATTGATTTTATTAATTTTGTTTTAATTTTTATTTTTATTACCCTTTTCATTCAAACACATTATTTTTTAAGAACACAACTTTTAGTATAATTCTCTTCAATTTTGTTACAGTTCTTTAATAAGGAATACAAATAGTTGTAAAGTTGTTTAGCATAATTCTCTTCAATTTTGTTTCAATTCTTTAATAAGGAATACAAATAGTTGTAATTTGAATTACTTTATCATAAAACTTCCAATTCAATCTTTTGAAATTCAAAATACTTGAATAACATACATGTACAATGTTCACATTTTGCATATTTTACACACAATTTGATATCTACCTTATATATATATCATTGTCTATTTAATGTAAAAAAAAAAATCTACTTAATAGGTTATTCTCATTACGATTATGAGGAGGATCTCGCTGGTTTCCAAGAAATGGTTCAACACATGATAGGTTTTCCCCTCGAAAGTAGCAGCAATGCTGCCTCGTCTCGGTTGAAGCCATATCCAAAGCGGCCCAGTCGAATCGACATCAATAACACGTGGTCGTCCCTACTCACACTCAATTCTTCGTTAGTCGGGCACCCGATTGCCATAAACGACTTATTTGACACTCACCCTAATTACATGAATCCAATAGCCTTCTACAACAATTTGGCAGATAAATCTGTGTAAACCGGTGGAGAAGAATTTAAGAGGATTCAATCCAGACGAAATCACAGGCGTTATGGCAGCTGGCGCTACAAATTCGAACATTCTGGGCCGAGGAACTGTCGAGTTCACTTCGTTTAGGCCGATATTTCTTGGAGGAAATTCTCAGGGACTCTGTTCAACTTCTTCCATGTGTGATACCAGAATTTCTACGGATTTCAAGCAGAAGAAGCATTGGGTTTCAAGCAAGTAGAATGGAAATAAAAACAACGGTTTCTCCTGGGTCTATTTTTACGCCCAAAGGCATACACCTATTGATAATGGGCAGATTTAATAGGGGTTTAGTGCTTAATAAGTTTTCTATGGACAAGATTAAATATGGCTGGAATATTCTTAGAAGTCACACAAAATAAATGGCTGTGATTTCAATCATTAACTTCCTAGCTATTATAAAGACATCAATTTATGTGTTTACTTTTTTACATTTACCTAATCATATTTAAAAATTACTTTGATAGCTAACTGATTGCCACGTAAGTGAGTAACATAAATTAAAATATTAACACCAAATAAATGAAGCTCAACCATTTATTTGTTAATCAATAATAAAATTTAATATATTCTTTTAAGGATTCTTTTCATCTTATCAATCTTTCGGTGTTGATCAGCCACAATTATGTGGCTGTGCTAGTTGATACCTTCAATGCACTGACCTTTTTAGATCCAATCACGAATTGGGTAAGTGGGTTTTTTTTTTGAGCCCGTGGATGCTTTCAATGGGGTTTTTTCCTTGCTACTTATTTTAATCAATTTGGGAAATACTTGTTTGCATTCTATTATGCTTGTAAGATTTCGTTAGTATGTTGGAATTCTTGTTATTTGAATCTTAATCAAATCAATGACTCCATTTTGCTCGGCTTTAGTTCTTAAACATCGTTGCTATTAAGATTATATATTGAGGGAATGACCCAATAATCTAGTGACTAACCAAGTAACCCAGTCACCAAACCAATGGATGGGCTTGGGCTTGGGTTTTATTTTTATTTTTTGATGGATTCCGCAGTATGAGATCTAGGGTTTTCACAGTTCAGGATCACTTTCACTTGTTGACAATGATCCTCACACCAGGAATGTATCTAACTGGCGAGATGCTAACCTTGACAAAGGTGACTGTACCACCACATAACTCGCACTGGCTCCCCGTGCACGTGGACTCAACCCCATCTGTTTTTAGCGGCTTTACACTACTCAGTTTTGTTCTTTCTGCTCATCAAGGTGAACCGATCAATAGTAGACCTACTGCCTACTGAGGCTACTCCCCTCCTCCCTATGTCCCTCTCCAAGTTTTTTTACTGATCCTTACTACCCTTTTTACATGGATCCCCTCAGATTCTTACCCTCACCATGGTCGAAAAGCTAGATATTTCATGGGCAGAGGACGATGACATCTGGGCACAATATAATATTTTCCAAAGCTATGAGACCTACAAACTGCTCTATGACTGCCTATGTCACCCTATGGATGAACCCTCCCCGTCGACTTTCCCTTTGCAGTCCTCTCCCCTGCAGGCTATTCCACCTCCCCCGGATCCACACCTCCCTTGTTATGGAAAAAATGTTTCCCTCGATCTCATATCGGACTGTCATCTCACGATGCCTCCTTCCCTTTCCTAGCAGTGTTTTCCTTCCTTAACCCCCTGTACCCGATCTCCTTCGCACCCTTCTCCCCCTGATCCTCTCCCGGGCTCTGCCACTAACTTGATCTTCCCTTGTCCCTCTCACACACCTCCTCCCCTCAAAGGTGCAGGTCATAACAAATCCACTAGAGCCAGAGCTCGAACAAATCGTAAACAAAAGACCTGGAAGGTTAGACAACCCCCCTCGATCTACACCCTTGGAAAAGATATTTCCATGGATAGGGTCACCAATCTATCCAAGCATGCACTTGTTGGAGAATTCTACTATCTGAAGATGCATAAAGCACGCCTTACTTTGTGGTTACAGGATGCCTAGAAACCAATCCTTGGTTATTGTCCGAGGTTTAGCCTCCTCTCCAACCATTGGTACATCTTCCATTTTCTGTTTGAAGTAGACCTGTAGTTGATTTTAGGCTCTATGTGGATACTAGACAAGGGAGTCCTCATGCTAAAACGTTGGGTACCTGGTTTCCACCCCTTTACCAGTACATTCAACAAAAGAAACTTGTGGCTGATACTGCCTAATTTTCCGATCGAGCTTTGGTCCTTATCAGTCCTCGAGATGGTTGCCAACACCGTTGGGAAGTTTATTTATTTTGACCCTTGTTCACTAAGCTCGTCAAATAAATGGGCAGCGTGGGTCTTGGATGAAATCGACCTTGAACTCGACCTCCCAGATTCCATTGAAGTCAACATCGAAGATCTTTCCTTCAGACAATCTATTGACTACTAGAGGGAGCCTTTTCGCTGTTATCTTTGTTGGCAGACTAGACACCTGAGGAATACCTTTCCTTTGCCAAAGACTTCTCACACCAGATCCACATCGAACCAGGCTGGACCTACTCTCCCACAATCCTTGGGCCATGATTCCTTTCTTGGTAAGATGTAGGATTTCTTTCCATCTTTCTTTCTAAAAATCATAGAAGATGAGCTTATGTACTTAAAAAATAATGAGGCTTGGGTTCTTGACATTTTTGAAGACTTATGGAGACTATTCCTTGATAATATGGATGCCTACTCTCCTAACCTTGTTCCTCTCAGTGAGGTCTCACCCCCCGTTGACACTTCACACCCCTCTCATGATCCTCATGAGGCCATTGATCAGTTTGATCCTAATCCTGTACAATGCCATACTACTCCCCCTTTCCTCCCATCCCTACCCTCTACTCCCACGACTAAAGTTTCCCCACACAACCCCTCCCACATACCTCTCCTTCTCTTGAAGACCCTTCTCTCGATCTGCAACCCTCATCTACCCTCACACTCGCACCTCTTTGCCCCTTCCCCCTCACTGTCACACACTCCCTCTCCAACCCCCTCCTTGATCGATCCAATGTTACCATAAGGAAATCCCATGCTAGACCTCCTAAAAAGCCACCAGGCTCAGTAGAAGGTGGTCTTTCTGGATTTACTATTATTGAGCCTAACCCTAACCTTTCCACTTCCGCTTCACTTGAATCCGACTGTCGCACACCTGCGGTCCTTAGAGCATCCATGCCGTCCAAATAAGTTACATTATGATCATTTTATCTCTTAACCTCCGTGGGTTTGGAAGCCCCTCTAAGCTAGCTTCCCTTAAGAGATTATTTCAAAAGATCAATTCAGACATAGTCTTTCTCCAAGAAACATTGGTACATGGCGATAAGGAAAAATACCTCTTTTTACATTGTCTTCCTCAATGGTGTGTTGTTGCCTTAGACCCTCTAAGCCGCTCAGGAGGACTCCTCACTGGGTGGAACCCTGATGTTGTTGAATTTCAAACTTTTGGTACAACTGCAGGGATTTTTTTGGAAGGCAGGGTTAAACATTCTAAAGTCCCTTTTAAACTACTGAACTGTTATGCACCATACAAGGAATGTGAGCCCTTCTGGCAAGCGTTATTTGATTCAAGTTTTCTTCATGAAGACAATCTCATAATTGGGGGTGATCTCAACTTCACCCTGACCGCAAATGAAGTGTGGGGCTCAACAACAAGGATCGATCCTCTGGTTGAGTTTATTGATAATCTCCTTCACATATCTGGACTTATTGACCTTCAACCTTCAGTCATTACACCTACCTGGCAGAACAATAGAACTGGATCCAATGGCATCTCCAAAAGGCTGGATCGCTTTCTTTTAGATTCTAAGCTAGTTTATGGTCATCAACATTTTCGATCGTGGGTTGAAATCTCTGCAATCTTAGATCACCAACCGATCTGTCTCCAATTCGATGGACCCCCTGGACATTGGCGACTCCTTTTAAATTTAACTGCTCATGGATCAAGGATCCCAATTTAATCTCACTTGTACACTCTACCTGGACAGACATACAAGATTGGTCGGGTACATCTGCTACTCTTCTCCTTTGTGATAAACTCAAATATCTAAAACAGGCTGTCATTAATTCGTAGACCAAAAATAAACTAAAAATGAACGTTGACCTTGTTTCTATTGAACAACAAATTTTTGATCTATTTGCCAACAATCCTTCCCATATTTTTGATGCAGAGGGTTTGATTACACTTCAGAGTCTCACACAAAGGAAGACTGGGATTTTATCCTTTGATGAAGCTACTTGGAGACTTCAGAGTCGGGCGATCTAGATTGAGAAAGGCGATAAGTTTCTTTCACAAGTTTAGAACTCAGAGACGCAACCAAAATTCTATTTGGGACCTGTCTGATGCAGAAGGGAACTTATTAACTATTGATTCTGAGTTACATAAGCTAACCTTCAAACATTTTATATCACAATATGTAATGTTCCTGACTTGGCTACTCTAGGAAACATTGCTAATGTGTGTGTAGGATCAAAGGTTTATAGCATATAAATGATCATACAAATAATAAACGTGACAAAGGACTGCAAGTTTGTATTATGTTATCTCTGTGGATTACAAAATGGCCGAATGATGCTGAATAACTGACAATACTCGATTAGATCAACATAGAAAGGATCTTAGCTGGAAAATAAGCAACTGCAGCTGAATAAAATAACAACACTCGGCTAGATCAAAAGACAAAAGGATCTTAGCCGGAATACAAATAAGCAACTAAAAGATAATACCTGGAATATGGGAGCACTGCGGAATCAATGAAGAATGATGGAAG
>ML777848.1:2119702-2129990 GCA_009831015.1 Picea engelmannii | reverse complement strand
CCTTGGGGGGGAATTTTGTTCTTATAAAATCTGTCCTGGAGAGCCAACCTGTGTATTGGATGGCCCTGGAAAATATCCCGACCTTTGTTCTCAATCGGATCAGTCAATTGATCTTCTCTTTCTTATGGTCAAACATGAGAGGTAAAAAACATTTACATCTCTGCAAGTGGGAGTCTATCACAAAGCCAAAACGTTTTGGTGGCTAGGGGTTAAGAAATTTACAACTCTTCAACGCATCTTTGTTGGCAAATACTTTATGGAGATATTTAATGAAAGATGGCACCTGGCACCGTGTAATAAAGGACAAGTACCTACCCTACAACTCGGTTTCTACCTGGCTCAGATCGACAACAATTCATACTTCTCGGGCCTCGTAGACTTGGAGGAACCTACTAATTTTTTTACAACTTTTATTACATTGGATATGCTGGAGTCCGAGCTCCAGACACTCGATCTTAATAGGAAAGGATCAGATCTTGGATTTGGGAAATGTTTCTCTCCTCTCAGATGAGTTGGTTGATACTCTAAATAAAAAGAAATTACATTTCCTTTACCAGGTCAACATAAATTTCGTCTGGGTACGATTTGCTCCTCTTGGCTCGATAGCAAGGATATAGGTATTACAGGTGCACTAGCAACATAATGAGACTTATTCCGTAGGTCCTTGATGGGGGTGGGTGTCCAAATTCAAAACAGACCAGATGAGCTGAGATGGATAGGAGGAGACAATTCAGGCGTTCTTACAGTGAAAAACATCTACACAGCATTAGTCAACAAACTTTGGCAACATCCTATTGGTGGTTGGCGAAAGAAATTATGGACATTGGATTGTGCTCTCAAAATAAAATTCTTCACTTGGTTATCTGTGGATAATAAAATACTTACGTGGGACAATATTCAACACAAAGGTTGGATTGGGCCAAACACATGTCATTTATGCCTAAAGGCAAGGGAGACTGTTCTACACCTATTTGTAGATTTTGACTTCACTTAGAAAGTATGGGAAAGAGGTAAAAGAGCACTTTCTATTACCTCAGTCTGGGAAGAATCCACTTTGGTAGATTGCTATGATAGTTGGAATTCACAAAATTCAAAGTACCCCACACTGCCTGTCATCATAAGTTGGTATGCGTGGCTAGAAATAAACAAGGTTATCTTTGAAAATACAAGCTCGACAGTTCACACGGTTATCATTAGAGCACTTGGAGGTGTAGGCAGTCCTACAAAAAAACAAATTTTAAAAGTGAACAGATCCATTAAAGAAGTACAAAAGGACCATGTCACAAAAGATTGGTTTGATGGCGCAACTCTCACAAATGGAGGACATAGTGGCGATGGAGGGGTACTATGGTTAAATGAACACTCAAAAATCAACTGGACTTTGAATTGTGGTCGAGGAACAAACACAAGGGTTGAACTGCTGGGTGAATGGGCAACTTTGACAATAGCTTGTTAGATGCACATCTAAAAAATTCAAGTTTATGGAGATTCAAAAATTGTCATAAACTGGTTGAACAACAAAGGGAATTTGAGTGTTATTTCCTTGGATTGCTGGAAGGAGCGACTAAGAGACCTTAAAATTTTCTTCAGTTCTCTCACTTTTTCACATATCAACAGAGATAGCAACAAGGAGGCTGATCGTCTATCCAAGTTAGTTCTTCAAAAGCAAGAAGGGAAAATAAACTACAACCACTCAGTAGATGGAAATGAAGGGCCCACCCTGTATCTAAATCTTTTCTAAATTCTATTGGGGAAGAATATGCTTTTTCCTTTTTTTTGTAAGTATTTATTTCTGAAGAGACAGTGGTTGAGTAGTGACAGTCTATCTCGGGTATAAGTCTTTGTGCTATAGGCACTTGCATTTATTGACAACTTTTAGATGTATGGTCTTTAGTTTTCTAGGATCCCAGTTTGGGGGACTAGAGAAATCTTAGATTTTTTGGGATGTAATATTTCATGTTTTTGAAAACAAATATATATAAATATACTGATTAATTTTCCGCGGTAAAAAAAAAGAGTCAAATTTGGAAAAAAATCGCATCAAATTTAAATTTAATTGTTAATTGGGATGAGAGTTTAAAGACTCGCCACAATTACACTATGGAGAAAAACTGGCATGGATTTACATAATAATATTATAACAATGAGGGAATTAAATGCTTTTGGGCGTTTTAAAGGTTTAAAAGTTCATTCAAAATTAAAGTTAAGTTTTTTTCTTATTAATTAATGATTTATTTATTTATTTTTTTCTATTTACTTGGTATTTAGTATATGTATTTGCAGGTTATTTATAAAAGAAAACACATTTAAAAAAAACGAATAAAATACATTAAAAAAAAATTATAGTAAGGTATGGGGTATGTTTTTTATTAATTATTATTTATTTTTTTATTTACTTGATATTTAATATATGTATTTACATGTTATTTATAAAAGGAAACACATTTTAAAAACGAATAAAGTATATTTTAAAATAAAAGGTGTAGTAAGGTATGGGGTATTTCTCTTTCTGTATATAGAATTTTGTTCCCTTTCATATGGAAATGTTTTATAATTTATATTTAATTTCATAAAATAAAATAATAAAAAAATTTAAGGTTAAATTCATCTTATTGTCTTTTTCCTTTACTATATTTTGAAAATATGTATAAGTAATTGTTTTATAATTTATATTTAATTTCATAAAATAAAATAATAAATTTTTTTGAGGTTAAATTCATCTTATTGTCTTTTTCCTTCACTGTATTTTGAAAATATGTGTAAGTAATTGGTATTATATTTTTCATATTTTAGATATAATGGATTAATTAACATTTACATGTTATTATATAACTTTTTATCATTTTTTTTTTATGAAAGGACAAGTGGTGTTCCATTGCAATGATTATACTATTTAATAAATCTAATTATGCATTAAATCATTGTAAGTGAATGAAAAATTCTCTCTCATGCTTTTGATAAGCCTTTTCAATTGTTCCTCCTTCGGGATGATTAGGTCGAATTTGTGGTTGACATAGTTTCTCCTTGTTGGTCATTGCTTCCTCGAGATGATTGGGACAAAACCAATTCTTCAAAGAGTTCATTGTTATTTTTGGATTTTAAGTTATTTATTTATAATTTTTTTTTTTAATCTTAGGTGTACTCATCAATCCGTGTTGGGGCTGACTTTCAATATAATTAAAGAGATGGTAGAGACACTACAAGATGGGTAGTCGGCACCCACTAGGTACTGAAAAGGGTGCGGGACAATGTGTAAAGATAATTTTACACGTCCAACGTGGGATGATAGGTATAATTGTACAAATATTTTATCTTATTTTGTGAATATATAGTGTGAATAAGATATTATATTCAACTGAATAAAAAATCTAAAATTTAAAAATAACCATGGGAATTAGATAAATTAAAGTTTTCATTAATCTAAAAAAATCTAACAATTATATATATATATATATATATATATATATATATATATATATATATATATATATATATAAAATAATCGAAAGCCAGTTAATAATTAAAAGTGTTTGGGCAAGTTTGGAAAACATGATATTGTTGGAGAAACAATTATTAAAAGCTTGTTTTTCATCGTGGAATATGTTGTCGGGTCATAAGATGTGACGTGGTCACATAAAACTTTTCTAATAAAGAGATATCATCTATTCTTTCTGAGCAAAGAAGTTATTAACAATATACATCTATTTTCATTCTAAAAGAAGTTGTGATATTATATGAGTGAAAAGTATGAAGTATCTGTTAAGGTGGACTATTACATATTTTCCAAGTGTTTAAGCATCAATTTTGTAGGTGATCATGAACACCATTTTAATTGCAGTGTCGTAGGATCAAATTGCTATTGAATCCATAAAAAGCATAAGTCGATGTAAAGAAATCCGAACAAGTCAAAGGAAAATAATGACATTAAAAAATTAATTGACAACCAAGTGAGTTTTTCGAGGTGAAGGATGGAGATATGGAGGATTTGCTACTTTATCTTCTCTCAATTTTGTAGTGTAAAGTTTAAAAGTTAGTTGTCTAGTAAAACCATTAATTCATACTTACAAGGTAGGTCGATCGATATGTTGTTTTGTATGGATAATGAATCACATTGTAATAAATTACTATTAATTACTATTAAATTCGATTGATGGATTTGTTGTTCTGTATTCATAATGAATCAAATCGTGCTAAATAATTATTAAAATATTAGTATTTGTGAGAATAGCGAATAACATTAAAACATCTATATATGATTCAAAAAATGACACTACTCTTGAATAGTTTATAAAGTTATAATCTCCATAATCTAAATTATAAAGCATCATCCATGAACATCTAAAATTTATTTGCAATACACAAATTTCATATCTTATAAAAGATATCTAGGAATTTGGGAATGTAGAAAACATTGCGAAAATGAAATGTTCTTTTGTCCTACAAACATAACTACCTCAATTCACTTCGGTGTTTCCTTTCCCCTACTTTGGAGGTATGCTAGTTATAAAACCCTTCTCAAATTGAGACAACTCAAGGCCATGGTGGTCATGTGGTTGTTATTCAAACTTAAATAGTCATAGAGCCTAATAATAATAATGTATGATGATTGGATTTAATTTGTTTTATATAGTGGAGTGGGAACCTCCAAGAAAATAGAATCGAAGAAAATAGAATCGAAGTTCATGTACATATGAACTTCAAATTTGGATAGACATAAAAAAATTTGGTATTTTTCAGTTTAATGATTTTTAATGGGAAGTCATATCGAGTGTTTTTATATAGTGTAGTAAAATTGGTTTTTTTATAATTAAATTGATGTTTTTTTTATATTATTTAAGTTAAAATCATTTTTTAGTTTTGGAATAAGATCTAATTTTTTTTGTTATATTAAATCTCATTTTCTTGTGACATAAGAAAATAGGTTAAGAACAAAAAAATCTAAAGACATCTCACAAAGTGAAACTTAAAAAATCTTTTTTATTGCCATATAAACTTTAACTTTTTAAGTTATGTGACTACATGTTTATCCAAATCATAACTTTTATGTGTTCTTATGTCATCCTCACAACTTAGTTGCTCTTTGGCATTAAGTCTATCTCCATGTATTTAGTTTGCAATAAAGTGGAAGTGGAGTTCATAAATCCATGTATTTCATTTTAACAAGATATTGTTTGATATAATATATTGATTTTATATTAGAGTAAAGTTGTATGAGATTTTAGTTTAAGTAGTTATAAATGATCATCTCAAAAATGGTTTTAATATTCATATTCTTTTGTTATTAAATTTTCAAAGTATTTTTCTAAATCTTTTCATATAATTTTTTTTAATTCTAATATGTTTGGAGAGCATTAGGGTTTAATGACAAATTCACTTTCCAACAGAGTAAACACATTTAAAAAAAAATAAACTACAACCATTTTAATTATTGTATATGTAATTAGTCAAGCTTCGTTAACAACTAGTCGGGAACGTACTCGTGTGACACGGGGTCGTGTTATCCGACTACTACCATACATGGTCGTGTTATCTGACTGCTACCACTATAACCTCCAGGTATGCTCACAATGCCCCATACATGACACACAAAGTAAGTCGTGGTTTTGAACCAGTAACTTCACATAACAAAGTGACTTAATAATACACTCCATCACTGACTACCCTACACCTTGGGAGCATATTTTATTTTATTTTCAACATAATACAAATCACATTTATATTTCTTCTTACATTAATAATTTTTTATTTTTAATATAATCATAATCGGATTTACATTTCTTCACACATTAATATGACGTTTGACTTTATTATATATATATGTGTATTTATTAAAACATTAATAATATTATCTTCTATTTTATTTTAAACATAATTCAAATCATTAAACTTTTGACTTATAATTTGAATCATTAAACTTTTTAATTTAAATATTAAATAATTTATATATTTACCAACCAACAATAAAATAATTTATTTTTTATAAAAAATTAACACATCTTTATGTGTTAATTCTAAGTAAGTACTTTTACAACTTGTAATTTTATGTCACAACAAATCCAATCATAAGTCACTAAACCTTCCATATATGTTATGTTTTTTCTTTATGTCACAACAAATCCAATCATATCCAATCATAAGTCACTAAACCTTCCATATATGTTATGTTTATTTTTTATTATTATAAGATGTGAAAATTCTCACCCACCCACTTATAAGTAGACGTGATATCTTGTGAATATCTATAAAGATTTGCTTACGTGATATTACTTATTATCATATTACACTGAAAATTCTCACCCACCCACTTATAAGTAGACGTGATATCTTGTGAATATCTATAAAGATTTGCTTATGTGATACTACTTATTATCATATTACAATTGCATATTATATTAGTGATTTATTATATATATATATATATATATATATATATAAATTAAAAATATTTTATTATAATTTTATGTTATATAAAAAGATAATATAAAAAATGTTTTGTAGTGTTATTTAAACAAAGTTTGTCTTAAAGAAACCAAATCTTTAATTAATTGAGTGTAGTTAGAAGTTTTTATACTATCCATAATTGGTTCTTTCCCAATATAGTAATCACAAAAAACTATATTAACTGGGTTAAATGCTTACATCTATCCATGATACCAAAAAGCAGAAAAGAAAATATAAGCAAACCAGAAATCAAGTATAAGTAGATACAAAATCAAGTATTTGGACAATGGGCATTCTCCTCCTCCACCACCTTCATAATCAACACAATGTTCTTATCTTCATCCTAGGAAGCCTCTAGAAACTGAGATTGAGGGTCTTCATTAAGCACAATTAAATTGGTACGAGTTCCTATTGAACTGGTAGAGCCCTCTTCCTATTTCCCCTTTCTTGTATCCTATGCCACCTATGAAATTGAAATCCTAATATTGAACATCGCTTTACACATGGCTTCAAATTTACCCTAAAAGATTATGATAGTATTGAGTATACTTTGTTGCTCTTCCTTATTTTTTTCCAAGGCTTGGGATATTAAAGTCGTCATTAACCAGTAGGTTTCCAATATCCCAAAATACTTGGTATCCCATGTCCGAGAATGGATTGGGTCCTCAACCCAACCCTCAACCTCTTCCATAATTCAGGCTTCAAAGGTCACCTATCGCTTGGTCTTAACCTCATCCTACAAAGCCTGCATTTCTTGCTTTGCTAAAACTAAGCATTTTGCTTCAAAGCATAGCTCAGCCTCCCAAGCATCTCTCTCTGATTTAGTTGAAAAATTCAAGGTCCTAGAGGTTGAAGCCTTTTCATCCCCCCCCCCCCAGGTTTGGTTTTCCTCACATTCCCACCTCTACTGGAACCTTTACCCATCATATTTCTAGAAGACAAACACAAACAGAAATGAAGGACATGCCAAATTGAAACAACGCCAAAAACAAGGACATGGAAAAACTAAGAGTAAAGAGACAAATGGGGATGGACAACTCCCTCAATACCTTCCCATTCTCGACTAACACTCCCAATCTTTCTCTCAAGTTTAGAAACAGAGATCTCACCAAAATCCACAACATAGGAAAAGCACTAAACACACAAAAAATAGATGAAGGATAACATAGAGGGTTACCTGTGGCCTGAAGGATCGAGTACCATTTTACACCACAAATCTCGCTACCTTGATTGCACCATCCTATTCTCCAGAGTGACCACGAACTATACTGATTCTTCAAAGAAATCGACTCAAGTAATAACATCGCGCCTCCTAAATTAGCCATCATTCTAAGATCTCCCCACCTTCCCCTTAGCAAAAAATTATCACCTCACTTCACTTCTGTCCTCCCTCCACTCAATACACATTTACTAAGCATTAATATGAAGGTCTTCTTGCTATATCGCTCCCCCGCTCCACTGTTAAACATCATCAACTCAATAAATGGGATGGAGAGGATCATACCCCTCTTTATCATCTTCATCATCCTCACATCACATCTAAAACTAATTACTCTATTCCCACACTAATTACCTTTTACTACATGACAAAGTGGCGACTTGGCACGATGTGTGTGCATCCTAGCCTCACCCGTAGACACCATCTGAGTGTATATTTGTTAATTAAAAAAATATATTTTTATTTATTTATTTATAAGTAGATTTTTTAAATATGAAAAATATTATTTTTTATTTTAAAAATAAGAAAAATTAAAAAAATACTTTTTTTTTCACTATTTTTAATAAACAAATTATTTATTTATTTATTTTTATTTTTAATAAATAAATTATTTATTTATTTATTTTTATTTTTAATAAATAAATTATTTATTTATTTATTTTTATTTTTAATTTTATGTCTGGAGGAATCAACAACTAGTTGGGCACGTGCTCGCGTTACACGTGGCCGTGTTATCCATCGCGTTACACGTGGTCGTGTTATCCAACTGCTACCACTATAACCTCAGGGGCATTTTTAATAAATAATTGGTTCATACAGATTAATACATTTTATTTAATAAATTTTAATTGGTTAATACAAATTAATACATTTTATTTAATAAATTCCACTTAGACACATATTAATACATAATTAATCAAATATTTAATAACATTAAATTAATTAAAATAATTTCTTAAACTTATTATTTATTTATGAGAAAAAAATATTAATTTACACATTAATATTAACATACAAATTCAATAATTACCTTATCTTTTTAAATGGTTTTAAAATTACTTTATTTTTAAAAAATATAAATTTTACCATTTTAAAATTTTTATTTTTCTACTTTATTTTTTCCAAAAATTAATTAGAAAACAAAATCATTTTGAGAATCAAAAGTTATGGATTGAAATGTAACATATAAAGATATTTAAAGATATTTTGATATGTTTGAAATGTAACATATAAAAGATATTTTGATATGTTTGAAATGTAACATATAAAGATATTTTGATATGTTTAAAATGTAACATGTAAAGATATGTTTGGATCACTGAAATGGATCATATATAGACTTTTAGGATTCTCTCCTTTTTAGGATTTATTTGGATTTGGATTACTCAAATGTTTGAAATGCAACCAAATGTTTGAAATGTAGCATATAAAGATATGTTTGGATCACTGAAATGGATCATATATAGACTTTTGGGATTCTCTCCTTTTTAGGATTTGGATTACTCAAATGGATCACACATAGACTTTTAGGATTCTCCTTTTTAGTCACATTTGGACTTTTAGGAATCTCTTGAACCCTCATCCATTCAACATACTTTTAAGTTCAAAGATGGTGTGTGCCTCTTAACACTTCAATTGCACGTGAATAGAGTGAGACCTACACCCATAAGACACCAAAATCTCTCGACAAGAGATCCTCAATTTTACCCATTCACATGACAACATTATCTCATGTTATCCTAAATTTTAAAAGATTGTACCCTTCGACCCCACCAAGTATAATTTTGTCCCAAAAGTCTAAATTGTACCAAAAGTATCATTTTTTTCAAATTTTCTATGAGATGCTTTAAGATAAGGTTGTGGTCCAATTGAGAAGTAGCTAGGAGTCATATCATTATCATTTTAATAAGAAAAATTGTTTTTTGTTTAAAATACTAAGAACTAACTAGGAGTCATATCATTACCATTTTAATAAGAAAATTTGAATTTTTTAAAAACTTGAGTTACTTTAAAGTAAGGTTATGACACAATTAAGTATTGAAAGGCAAGGTAGTAGCTCAGTGGAGCAAAGGTATGGTATAAGATATTTTAAAGTAAGGTTGTATTACATTTAAGAATTAATAGAGTCGTGGTCCAAGGGGATTTAAATAATTAAAGGATAAATTTTATTAAATATTATGAAAAATTATGAAGTTATAATAATAAAACAAATGGTGAAAATATTATGAAAAGCTACCAAGCAAAAAATATAAAAAAATTTAATGTTAAAATTTTGATTTATTCCTTTTACATTGCTTTGGGTTGGTTTATTTTTAACTTATTTTGTGTGCATTGTTTTGGGTTAAGGATTTTGGAATTTTAAGAAAATTTAATGTTGGATTTTAAGTTTTTAGGATCTTCATATTAATTAGATGTAGTTAAATAAGCTTTTTCAATCTATTCTTATTATTAACTATTTGGTAATACGTTTAGAATTTTAAAAATATTATAATTTGTAAAGGAATATTTGGTAATAACTTTAGAATTAAAAATAGTATAATTTGTAAAGGAATTATTTATGAATGTGTCGTTGAAATAATGTAACTGCGAAGAGCATTCTTATTATTATTTTATTATTAGATTAAATCT
>ML777848.1:2097426-2109499 GCA_009831015.1 Picea engelmannii | reverse complement strand
CCCGTGATTCATTTTTAAATTTAAATTTTTTATTCAGTTAAATACAATATCTTATTCACACTATATATTCACAAAATAAGATAAAATATGTGTACAATTATACCTATCATCCCACGTTGGACGTGTAAAATTATCTTTACACATTGTCCCACACCCTTTTCAATACAAAGTGGGTGTCGACTACCCATCTTGCAGTGTCTCTACCATCTCTTTAATTATATTGAACGTCAGCCCCAACACGGATTGATGAGAACACCTAAGATTAAAAAAAAAAAACTTATAAATAAAAAACTTAAACATTAAAAATCCAAAAATAACAATGAACTCTTTGAAGAATTGGTTTTGTCCCAATCATCTCGAGGAAGCAATGACCAACAAGGAGAAACTATGTCAACCACAAATTCGACCTAATCATCCCGAAGGAGGAACAATTGAAAAGGTTTATCAAAAGCATGAGAGAGAATTTTTCATTCACTTACAATGATTTAATGCATAATTGGATTTATTAAATAGTATAATCATTGCAATGGAACACCACTTGTCCTTTCATAAAAAAAAAAAAATGATAAGAAGTTATATAATAACATGTAAATGTTAATTAATCCATTATATCTAAAATATGAAAAATATAATACCAATTACTTACACATATTTTCAAAATACAGTGAAGGAAAAAGACAATAAGATGAATTTAACCTCAAAATTTTTTATTATTTTATTTTATGAAATTAAATATAAATTATAAAACATTTACTTACACATATTTTCAAAATACAATAAAGGAAAAAGACAATAAGATGAATTTAACCTCAAAAATTTTTATTGTTTTATTTTATGAAATTAAATATAAATTATAAAACATTTCCATATGAAAGGGAACAAAATTCTATATACAGAAAGAGACATACCCCATACCTTACTACACCTTTTCTTTTAAAATGTACTTTATTCCTTTTTAAAATGTGTTTCCTTTTATAAATAACATATAAATACATATATTAAATATCAAGTAAATAGAAAAAAAAAAAAAAAAATTAATAAAAAAACATACCCCATACCTTACTACAACTTTTCTTTTAAAATGTATTTTATTCGTTTTTTTAATGTGTTTTCTTTTATAAATAACCTACAAATACATATACTAAGTAAATAGAAAAAAAAAATCATTAATTAATTAAAAAAACTTAACTTTAATTTTGAATGAACTTTTAAACCTTTAAAACACCCAAAAAGATTTAATTCCCTCATTGTTATAATATTATTATGTAAATCCATGCCAGTTGTTCTCCATAGTGTAATTGTGGTGAGTCTTTAAACTCTCATCCCAATTAACAATTAAATTTAAATTTGATGCCATTTTTTTTCAAATTTGATTTTTTTTTTCCAGCAGAAAATTACTCGGTATATTTATATATATTTGTTTTCAAAAACATGAATATTACATCCCAAAAAAGTCTAAGATTTCTCTAGTCCCCCAAACTGGGATCCTAGAAGACTAAAGACCATACATCTAAAAGTTGTCAATAAATGCAAGTGCCCATAGCACATAGACTTATACCCCAGATAAACTGTCACTACTCAACAACTGTCTCTTCAGAAACAAATACTTACAAAAAAAGGAAAAAGCATATTCTTCCCCAATGGAATCTAGAAAAGATTTAGATACAGGGTGGGCCCTTCGTTTCCATCTATCGAGTGGTTGTAGTTTATTTTCCCTTCTTTCTTTTGAAGAACCAACTTTGATAGACGATCAACCTCCTTGTTGCTATCTCTGTAGATATGTGAAAAAGTGAGAGAACTAAAGAAAAATTTAAGGTCTCTTAGTCGCTCCTTCCAACAATCCAAGGAAATAACATTCAAATTTCCTTTGTTGTTCAACCAGTTTATGACAATTTATGAATCTCCATAAACTTGAATTTTTGAGATGTGCATCCGACAAGCTATTGTCAAAGTTGCCCATTCACCCAGCAGTCCAACCCTTGTGTTTGTTCCTCAACCATAATTCAAAGTCCAGTTGATTTTTGAGTGTTCATTTAGTACCCCTCCATCACCACTATGTCCTCCATTTGTGAGAGTTGCACCATCAAACCAATCTTTTGTGACATGGTCCTTTTGTACTTCTTTAATGGATCTGTTCACTTTTAAAATTTGTTTTTTTGTAGGACTGCCTACACCTCCAAGTGCTCTAATGATAACTGTGTGAACTGTCGGGTTTGTATTTTCAAAGATAACCTTGTTTATTTCTAGCCACACATACCAGCTTATGATGGTAGACAGTGTGGGGTACTTTGAATTTTGTGAATTCCAACTATCATAGCAATCTACCAAAGTGGATCCTTCCCAGACTGAGGTAATAGAAAGTGCTCTTTTACCTCTTTCCCATACTTTCTTAGTGAAGTCACAATCTACAAACATATGCAGAACAGTCTCCCTCGCCTTGAGGCATAAATGACATGTGTTTGGCCCAATCCAACCTTTGTGTTGAAGATTGTCCCACATAAGTATTTTATTATCCACAGATAACCAAGTGAAGAATTTTATTTTCAGAGCACAATCCCATGTCCATAATTTATTTCGCCAACCACCAATAGGATGTTGCCAAAGTTTGTTGACTAATGTTGTGTAGACATTTTTCACTATAAGAATGCCTGAATTGTCTCCTCATGTCTATCTCAACTCATCTGGTCTGTTTTGAATTTGGACACCCGCCCCCATCAAGGACCTATGGAATAAGTCTCATTTTGTTGCTAGTGCGCCTGTAATACCTATATCCTTGTTATCGAGCCAAGAGGAGCAAATCATACCCAGACGAAATTTATGTTGACCTGGTAAAGGAAATGTAATTTTTTTTATTTAGAGTATCAACCAACTCATATGAGAGGAGAGAAACATTTCCCAAATCCAAGATCTAATCCTCTCCTATTAAGATCGAGTGTCCGGAGCCCGGACTCCAGCATATCCAATGTAATAAAAGTTGTAAAAAAATTAGTAGGTTCCTCCAGGTCTGTGAGGCCTGAGAAGTATGAATTGTTGTCGATCTAAGCCAGGTAGAAACCGAGCTGTAGGGTAGGTACTTGTCCTTTATTACACGGTTCCAGGTGCCATCTTTCATTAAAAATCTCCATAAAGTATTTGCCAACAAAGATACGTTGAAGAGTTGTAAATTTCTTAACCCCTAGCCACCAAAATGTTTTGGCTTTGTGATAGACTCCCACTTGCAGAGATGTAATTTTTTTTTACCTCTCATGTTTGACCATAAGAAAGAGAAGATCAATTGTCTGATCCGATTGAGAACAGAGGTCGGGATATTTGCCAGGGCCATCCAATACACAGGTTGGCTCTCCAGGAGAGATTTTATGAGAACAAAATTCCCCCCCAANAATTCTATTTTCAAACATTGAAATAAGCCAGTGCCAATCTGCAGCCTTGTAATTGTCTGATTTTAAGAAGTAACCCAGATAGTTTATACCATCCTCAAGATCAACAAATTTGTATGGAAAAAATACTTTGAAAGTATCTACAGCCTCCTGTTGAACTCCATAAGTATAGAGGAGAGATTTTTGTGGATTAACTTCTAAGCCCGATGCTTTACAAAAAAATGATAAAATTCCTTCAATCGCCAACCATTCTGCTGGTGAGGTCTTTGACATTATGAGTACATCATCCACAAAAAACAGATGTAGGATCTTGATAACTCTGGAGAGTTTGATCCCTGACAACTTCCCCTCGGTATGTCCCTTCTTTAAGGATAAGTTGATACCTTCCATTACAAAAATAAAATGTAAGGGCGATAGTGGATAGCCCTATCTTAAGCTTTTACCACTCTGAAAGAAAGATGTAGGCTCCCCATTTATCAATATTTCATAAGTGGCTGAAGTCACACAACTCAAAATCCAGTTAGTAGTATGTAGGCCAAATCTTGATTGTATTAAAGACAATCTTAAAAAATCCCAATTTATGCAGTCGTACGCCTTCTTAAGGTCAAGCTTCAAAATCACAGATTTTAGCTTTTTTGCCTTTATACTATGCAGGAATTCTTGTGCAGTTCCTATAACATCTAGTATATGTCTTCCTTTTAAGAAGCCCAACCACTCATCGGAAACGGAATGGGACAGAATTGATCTGATCCTATTTGCAATTAATTTGGCAATGATTTTATAACAAAGAATACACAGATCAATTGGCCTAAATCATCGAAAGAGGTAGGCTTATTTATTTTCGGGATAAGTGCAAAAAAGGTCGAATTTAAAGAGTTAATCACTTTACCTTTAATTCTGGAATCTTCAACTGGTTCCAACAGGTCCTCCACTACTAGGTCGAAGAACTACACAAAGAATTCAACCGTCCACCCATCTGGATCAGGGCTTTTATCAGTTGTGAGCCCGTTTTAAGACCTTGAGTATTTCATCTCTAGAGCATGGAAGTTCCAACTTCCTTTCATCCTCCTCAACAACAGAATGAGGAAAGAGTTCAATGGTAGAGAGCTCGTCAGCAATGACATTGTTCCCCTGATCCTCTAAAAAACTTTTAAAATGCCTAACTGTTGCACTTTTTGGATCCTCATGTCTTGAATGTTCCTATCCATTTTCATCTTGTATCTCCCAGATGTGTTTGTTGTTCCTCCTCTGGCTAGCAAACTAGTGGAAATACTTTGTAATTTTATCCTCGCTTTTTATCTAGATCTCCCTACTTTTCTGACGCCACGATTCTTCTTCAGCCAGTAGTAGAGTGTTTCATTTTTCCTGGAGATTTTTTTAAATATTGTCCAAGTCAGTGTTTAGAGTTCCTTTTAATCTCTGTTGTTGATAGACCCGATTATCCTCTTCAATATTTTCGAAAATAAGGAGGTTTTTGTCTCTTAAAACATTGGCCCACACCTTTATTCGGGTATTTACCTATTTTAGTTTTAAAACTAATCTTCTCTACGCTTCTGGTACTTGTATAAAAACTGGATGGGCCCAAACTTATTTGACAATTGAATAGAAGGAATCCATTTTCAACCACGTTGGATTTGGTTTGAAAGGATGTGCAAATCGATTTGTAAAATTCCCTAATTGTAACAAAATTGGAGCATGATTTGATACAAATGGATAGTGTATACATGACCTGCATCTGTCAACATAGGCGAGGAGATCCTCCGAAAGGAAGAACCAGTCAAGTCTCTTGGCTATCTCATCTCTGCCTTTTCTTCCATCACACCACGTTAGTGTCACATCAGTCGGAACAATATCAACTAACTGGTTTTTCTGGAAAATCTTCTTTAAAAATTTGCCAGCGGGTCCAAGTGTGTTGTGACCCCCCAAACCTCCTCTACATTTAGTGTGAAATTGAGATCCCTGACAACTATCAAATATTTTTGAGAAAGTAGGCCCCTATTATCCATATCATTCCAAAAAGTATTTCTTTCAGTACAAGGTGTAATGATCCCAAGCCATTATGCAAGGATCATTATTGTTTTGGTGTCCTTTTAAAACTTTTTCTGAGTGAGTTATTTTGTCAAACAGTTTGTTGATCTATTTGTTTAGATGTGTTAATATGTGTGTATGCAGAAACTAACAGAAAGAGATAACCATGGAACATACCTCAACCATATGCAATAAGATAAACAAGCCAAAACATCTCAAATCTTCTTTATTCATAAAATAGAGAAACCTGCTACAATGAAGATGCCGATCTGGAATGCTCAACAGATGGCCAAGAAGATAGAGAATAGATAAGAGCTACTAAAAAATGCTCCCGCTCATACAAAATATGCCTCCAAAGGCTGAATAAGAAATGAAGATCAATACAAGCAGATCTGAATGACAAACACTCCAGCTGAAGAATGCCACGCTCCAATAGAAGGCTGAAACCCTCAATAACTCGGCTTTGCTGCCAAAAGTGTCCAATCACCCTAAGAAATATGCCAACCGATAGATCGAGTGATGGTAAGAACAACCCAAGTGCCCGAATCTCCAAGATCCCTCTCAATCTCTGTAGATCTGAAATCCCCCTCTGAATGGTGCACCCCACTAGATGACTGAAGCCCTAGATAATTCGGCCCTACTGAAGGAGGCCTCCAAATGCTTTGAAACTCTATAGAAATATAGATCGGGACACTACAAGTCACTAGGTGAAGTCTCAGGGTTAGATCTGAAGTGTAACCCCTCCAAACAGACTAGATCTGGATCTCAAAAACACTCTCCTTCTCTTCAATTTGCCCCACTACTCAAGAAATAATCTGAGCCATAAAACTATCTCAGAAAGGACTAGATCTGATGTCCAAGGCCCTGTAATGAAAACCCAAGTGATAGAATCCTCAATGGCCCTGCCAATCTCCTACAGCGAATCTCTCTCCAAAGATGGTGCGCCCCCCTTGCTGGAAACCCCCAATGGTGCGCCCTCCTCCTCNAGATCTGATGTCCAAGGCCCTGTAATGAAAACCCAAGTGATAGAATCCTCAATGGCCCTGCCAATCTCCTACAGCGAATCTCTCTCCAAAGATGGTGCGCCCCCCTTGCTGGAAACCCCCAATGGTGCGCCCTCCTCCTCTTCTTGTGCATGTGGCTATGTAGAACCTCCTGCACTGATGTAGATCTGACTAGAATGGTGTGGGAGAGTATTGCATCTTCGAGACCAATATTGGGACAAGCTAGGTGGAATCTTTCACCACCAAATCGTCCTCTAGGGTTTATTAAGTCAAAACCCTCAAAACCCCCAAGAGATGGGCTCACTAGCTAAAGCCAGATATCAAACGGATAAACATACATGAATGAATGAGAAGAGGCCCTTGCCTTTCTTTTATACTTTTGGCTCCCCTTGTCCCTCCAAAGTGACTTTCATTTTATTAATATTTAATTAATTAATTAAATCACTTTAATTAATTAATTAACCTTTTTACCTCTAAAAAGCTCCTTATCTCTCCTTATGGCTTCCTTGGCCACTGAAAGTCACGTCTAGCCATCCCATCCTGTAGTGTTGCTCCTCCCAATTCCAATGAGCTATTACATTGAGAGGTTCCTCCAAGTAATGTGCCCAAAATGACCTCTTCAGTTATTTCAATTAACTTATAGCTCAAAATAGTCAAAATCATGGAAATCGTCAGAATGCAACGAAACCAAAGCCAACCTGTGCAGAATGGATCATAATGATGGAATATGATCATCAATGCAAGCTGGACCCCAAAATGCCTCTCAAATACCCTTTTACTCGCTATAACCTCCATCTAGCTACTCTGGTCATCATAACCCTCTGCACTGTGATGATGTTCCAAAGTGGGGACATTACACAAGGTCTGTAAACATTTAAAAGGGAGAAAGATTTGTTGTCTTCTAAACTAGTGCCTGTTAAGAAAATGCCACCACAACTTAAGTAAGATGTAAACTCAAACGTTTTTGGATCCTAGGACACCAAAAGTCCCCTTGACTTCCCAACGGAACTAACCACACACATCAACCAGTCTGGACGAAAAGAATTCATGAAAGATCTCACCCGCATCACAGCAACTAAGGTTTCTTATAGAAAAACTATATCTGATAGCGTTATAGAGAGCACCCTGCAAAAGGAGGCTAATTTTAGGGAGCCCCCTATCCCTTTTATGTTTAAGGAGAGTAGGATCATGAATTTGCTCTAGAAAGGGCTTTCATGCTCTAAGCACCCCCAAATCGGAGTTTTGTTGTAAAAGATGTGTAGCAAAAGAAGTGTTGTTTCCAACTCTTTTTCGAGCACTCCTGGTTTTTAATGGAGATAGCTCAAGTCCCAGTCCTGGTGACCAGGCCAAGTTCTTTGTGTTTTCCTCTCACACCCTTACACCCACACCAGGAACAGTAAAAGACTCATCGCAAAAAATTACAGAGTTCCCCTGGTAGATAGGTAAAGGTAGGGACCCGTAGCCTCCCTGATGGAAGGAACCAAGGTATTTAGAACCCTACCCAGTGAGCTTTCACCCTCTTCATATTCCTTATACCCGGGTCCAATACTGCAATCCCCAAAAGGTTCAGCTGTAAAACCTCCAACAACTCTGGAGTCACAGGGGGGACCCTCTATAATCCGGGACGAACTAGCTAGACCTGCTTCGACTCTAGTCTCAGCAGAAGGAAAAGAGTTGTTCCGAAAACCCACCCCAACTCCTAGAGTCATTTTGTCCTCCATGTACGACTCTAACTCCTCCCCAGAACTTTCAACAAACACGGACTTAGGATCCAAAGCAAAGGATGGATCAAGGTTGTCACGTTCCAATGTAGACAGAGAGTAAAAAATAGAAGGACAAAGTTTCTTGAGCTTACCCACAAAATTTGTAGTAGTCGTTGCCGTACTAGCTGCCACCATCGCAGGTGAGTGATCTTCAAGACCAAAAGAGTTGACTCCAAAAGAAGTAGGGTCAGAATATTTCCAGAGCAGTGATTCCTTTTTGTTGTCTTCCTCCACATAACCCTGACAGTTTCTTCTCAGGTGTCCAGTCCTACAACAGAAAGTGCATATGAAGCGAATACCCATATAATCCAATCTTTGACATAAAAAGTGACCCCTCCACTCAATCTCCAATGCCTCCAACAAGCCATCGTGAATGTTGAATTCAACCAAGACCTTTGCCAATCATTTGTTGGTCTCCGAAAGGGAGCGTCATCAACCATAATGAAACGCCCAAGTTCATTTCCAATGGCCTCTAGTGTTCTTTTGTTCCAAAGTTGCAAAGGAAGACCTGGCAAGAGCACCCAGAGATGATGTAATAAAAAATAGTCGTTGGTTAGGTCAAATCTTACCCTCCAACGTTTTAACATTAAGCTACTGCCATTTAAGACCCAAAACTTTTCAAGTATAAGCAGGGTGTCTTCTGAAGTCTTAAAAATAAAACCAAACCATCCCCTTAGCAATAGCAATATCTCCGGAGTGTATTCCAACAAGGGTACCCAGGATGTCTGCATCCAAAGAGAAACAGACTGCTTAGACATAGCCCGATAAGAGAGGTGTCCTACCTTTGCACATAGTGCCAGGTTACAGGACTCCTCCAATCTTATATCGACGACCATTACCAACCTCCTTCTAGTTTTTTTCGATTTCCAAACTGCTTTCCGCGACACAGAGCCACCCTGCACTCTAGGAATTCCACCACCATGGAAAGTAAGGGATGATGGTAAACCAACACCTGAAGACCCTCGCTCAGTAGGTACTCCCAAATTTTGTGCTCCACAGGAAAGTGATAGAACGCCATTGTTTTTTGGAATGTAAACCTTACCAGCAACGGAGAAATGTTTTGAAACTCTTAATGTAGGAAACATGAAAGAGTGTTTATGACTGAGCCCCACACTCAACTCATCAACCGAGGAGAACATGCCTACCTTATTCCAATGCACCTCGTCAGCCGCACCCACAAGTGCACTAACATCATCTTCCATAATGGAAGCTTCTATCCTCCAGTTTCAGACAGCCACCTAAAAGGAAAAAAAAACAATTAGTGCAAATCAAATCAAAGCTCGCATATAAAGGGGGGTTAAAGGACGTGAGTTTAAGACTGGTGTGGGGAGACATGGAATCTGTCACTTCAGCCATAACTACTCATAAATAAGGAGTAGGGATAACCGACTGTGGGTGAGGGTTCTACAACCCTCTAGTGTAGTTTGGACACTTGACTAAAATAGTAGAATGTCGCTAGAAGTATCTAAGCACCAAAAGCTCTCCCACCAACCCAGTACAAGCGTTAAACTTTCCCAAGCATCCAGGAAAACACCAAAAGAAGCCTACAAAATGGCCTATCCGCCATTGTCGCCCTCTCTGGTTCAAAAAATCGTCCGCCATAGTCGTCCAAGTTCAAAAAATTTGCCCACCATTTCGCCCCAAGTTTTCACGGACCGTGGAATTTACTCCACTGTAAGGCTTGCAAATTCCTTCCAAATCTGACTTAACATTATTTTCTCACCATGACGGAATCTCATGATATAATAAGTTGAAATTATGATGATGATGATGATAATGATTAACGTCCACTAAGATCGAATTGGTCTATTGGACCTTAAGAGGGTAAGTGATTACTTGTGATTCTTTAGAATTTTGTTTCTGTGCTCGAAAAGTATTAAGAGAAGTTTTCCAAGATCACCATACTTGTGTTGAGTTAAGAGGTTAGGAAGGTTGGTAGTGTGATAAATATTTTGAAAATGAGATCTAATATGGGTATAGGCTGGACAATCTAAGAGAAAGTGCTTTTCATCTTCAACCTTCTTAGTGCCACAAAGGTAACACACTCTTTCATCCCATGATGATACAGTAAGTTGAAATTCCAAGTGGTTTTTTTGGTTGGTTTAAAATGAAAAAAAAAATATTTAAACAAAGTATCAAACTCGGGGTATTTTAAAATTTTGATTCAATTCAACTTATTTTTTTTTATCTAAAAATAAAGTTCATTTATTATATTATAATAGTAAAAAAAATAAAAAATTAACTTCATTTTTTTTTAATATAATTTAAATCAACGTTTTTAAATTTATAAAATATTATTTATTTTAAAAATCAATTATATAAATTAGTTAAGTTCAAAATAGATAAATAAAATATTTGATAATTGATAATTAAACATTAAAAAATGACATCTAATTTTTAGTCAATTTTTTATTACAATTATCATAATTTTATCAAAATCTTCATTAAAAAATTTATAACTTTTAAAGAAAACCAAATGAAAAAATTCATAATTTTTAAACATTTTATTAAAATTTCAATTTAAAAAATAATTAATGGAATTTTTTTTATTTGCCTCATTTTAATTATTAAAAAAAACTAAATAATTTAATTGAAAGAAATCATTATCCAAATATTGTGAGTCTTAAACATCTTAAATACATCTAATCTTAAATATATTTAGATATATTCCTCGAAATTTGTGGATAAGATCTATTTATTTATATTGATTGTTAAAATCTATTGATATATACATACCCTACTCTACCTTCTCCTAAGTTATAATTTTAAATAAAAAAACACATGCTATTAAACTTTAAACCACTACAAACCCTTAAACAAAGCCCTAGTAAAAAAAAATATAATCTTTCAATATTTCTAAAAATACTTCTTTATAATTAAAAAAAATACCTATAAGTTTATATTCCTGAAAAGATTACATTTTGCCAACTTTAGTAACCAATTTCAAAGCAATCAACTCTTTCTGGTCATCATGCCGAATCTTGACTTCATCTTCTTGAAGGCATGTGAAGAGCATCAAATAAAAAGAAAATTAAATATAATAATATTAATTTTCATTTAAAATTGATAATGTGAAATTAAAATTGAATATTAATTCAAGTGATTAAGATGAATGTTTGTTATCCTAAGTATCCAAATTCAATTCCCAACTTTGTAACCTAGAAACCTAGAACGTGCAAGACAAGATAACTACATAATGTAAATTATGGAATAAAAAAAGGGTGCTTGTGTGAAAAAGAAATAATGTAAGTTGAATCTTGGACTTATTATCACATTAGGAGGAAACATTGCTTTCACATTAGACTATGTTATTGCTTTTCTTAAAGCACAATCTAAATAATCACATGCAAATATTATATATATATATATATATATATATATATATATATTATCGTCTTTTATATCACGTGCTTTTGTACGAGACGAGATAATTTAATCTATGAGTGAGTTACTGACTTGTTAACATGATAAGATGAATCATTGCTTTCACAATGATGATGATGATGATGATGATGATGATTAACGTCCACTAAGACCTAATTGGTCTATCAGACCTTAAGAGGGTAAGTGATTACTTGTGATTTTTTAGAATTTTGTTTCTGTGCTCGAAAAGCATTAAGAGAAGCTTTCCAAGATCACCATACTTTTGTTGAGTTAAGAGGTTAGGAAGGTTGGTGGTGTGATCAATATTTTGAAAATGAGATCTAATATGGGTATAGACTGGACAATCTAAGAGAAAGTGCTTTTCATCTTCAACTTTCTTAGTGTCACAAAGGTGACACACTCTTTCATCCCATGGCGTTTTAGGAATTGACCAATGCCCAGTTTCACTATGGAGCTCGTGAGAATTTGTTCTTATCTTAGCAATGTTTATTTTTTTCTTTACACTTGGCAAAATAGA
>ML777848.1:2045040-2068129 GCA_009831015.1 Picea engelmannii | reverse complement strand
CTATAGGATTGGGGAATGTTTCCACAAATATGGATTTTGAAATTCCTAGAGGAATCTTATTATTTGATGAGTATGCTTTAGGAATGAAATTTCTATTGTCAGATCTACCAGTTGATTGTATTCTAGGAACTCCTTTTTTATCAACAATAGAACCACATGGCTCTTCTCAAACCTCTAGCGGAGATCCTGGATACTTTATCACTCTACCAAGTATCAATGGCCATCCACCAAAAAAGAAGACTTTGGCTTTTATCTCAGAATCACAGGCCCAAATTGCATATTGTTCAAAAAGCATGGTGATAATTAATACTTGGAATGATTATAGAAATATTCTAGTCACGGAATATCTGGATGATCATACAACATGGGATATATATTGTCAAAATTGGGTACCACAATGGCAGCTAAGATGGTCTGAAGGAGTAGAATTTGGGTTACCAGGTTTCTCCACAAATACCAGCATTCATGTCATTCCACCACAACATGTGACAGGACAAATGCACCAAACATCCACTATTGCAGCTAGACAAAAGTTGGTTGAAATAGGAGATTTAACCATAATCAGATCTGTAAACAAAAATTGGTTTTGTCAACAAACACAGAGATGGAACCAAACCCCAGCATGGAAATTTTTCCAAATTAATAGAATGAGAGATATACAGTCATGGCCACAACAAGATCCTCATCAGCGATTGTTTCAGATAAATTATTTCCAGTATAAAGCAATGTGGGATCATATTTGTTTATGGACCGACAGATACCGATATTATTACTGTATGATTAAAGTTTCTGATCAGTTATCCTCTTTCCCTAAACCAGACTGGCTTCAAGATTGGTGGAAAAAGTTTGGTTTAAATCCCAGTGCTATTCATCCAGATGTCATTGACACTGCCAGGATGTTTTTATTCCCTCACAGAAATTTTCCAAACACTGTGTATAATTTAGAACAAATCTAAAAATGAGTATAAAATTCTTTTTATCAGAGAAAAGCATCCATGGGTTATCAAGACGCGGTATGTCCTATAGCAAGATGAAGATCATGATGAAGATCCTGAAATGTACCGTGAAATATACACCCAACATTGGGACCCAGACCACTTTCAGCATTTCCATGACCAGCCAGTAGAATAATGATTCATAATTACTTTCAAGTCTTACTGGCCGACAATGGTGTCATTCGGTTTCCGTGGGTTGACATAACCAACCTCCACAGTGTATTTCAAGTCTTATTGGCCGACAATGGTGCCAATCGGTTTCTGTGGGTTGACGTAACAAACCTCCACTATGTAACAAATCATAAAAGGTATCTTGGAAACTTGGAGCACTTCTCCAACTTTTGGCATGGTTTGACCCACATTTCCAAGATTCCTCTGTATGTGTCTTATAGAGTGTGACATCTGACAGGGAATCTTGCATGACTACCCTGCCAAATCTAAAAGTATGATTTAATTTTCTTAGTGGAGAATAAAGTTATGATTTGATCGAAAGAATCTTGCACGATTTTTACCGCCAAATCTCTAAAAGTAGATTGAGTGGAAGACATGTAGGGTCCAAAGTCTTGTCGAGTCTGATCGGTGAAATGATTCTCTTCTCCACGAATTTGTATATAAGGAGATGAGGAGTTTTTCAGAGGGAGGGGGTAAGTTGTCCGAGTCTTTCTAAAGCTCCCTTCTGTCTGAGCTTTTGAGTCATTCTGTGTGTATGCAAGTTTGCATAAGTCTGTAAGTGTGAGAGCGAGTAAGAGCAGAATAATCGAGTGCCCGACTAACGAAGAATTGAGTGTGAGTAGGGACGACCACGTGTTATTGATGTCGATTCGACTGGGTCGCATTAGATATGGCTTCAACCGAGACGAGGCAGCATTGTTGCTACTTTCGAGGGGAAAACCTATCATGTGTTGAACCATTGCTTGGAAACCAAGGAGATCTTCCTCATAATCGTAATGAGAGCCCTGTTTTCCCTGCGCAACTTCCTCTTGTCGATGTTCGGAAAAGGTGTAGATAAAAAATAATAAATATTGCAGATAGATTGCCTTACCATCAAATGACACATGAATGACATGGTGAATGGACACAAGGCAAGTTTTTATAGGCCATGGATACACGATGAAGACTTGAGGGGAACGTCCCCTTGAAAGAACGCCTTCAATGTAATGACTTCATTGACTCGCTAGATTGCAACCATTATTGAATGTATATTAATCACCAGTAGCATAGATGTATTTATTACCAATTGTTGTTTCAAGTTGTAAAATAAATGTTGGAATAACATATTAAGTCGATCAATTAATTTTGGACATCAATATATTTACTACTAATTGTTCTTAAAGTTGTAGAATAAATGTTAGAATAACCTATTAAGTAGATTTTTTTTTTACATTAAATAGACAATGATATATATATAAGGTAGATATCAAATTGTGTGTAAAATATGCAAAATGTGAACATTGTACATGTATGCTATTCAAGTATTTTGGATTTCAAAAGATTGAATTGGAAGTTTTATGATAAAGTAACTCAAATTACAACTATTTTTATTCCTTATTAAAGAATTGAAACAAAATTGAAGAGAATTATGCTAAACAACTTTACAACTATTTGTATTCCTTATTAAAGAACTACAACAAAATTGAAGAGAATTATACTAAACGTTGTGTTCTTAAAAAATAATGTGTTTGAATGAAAAGGGTAATAAAAATAAAAATTAAAACAAAATTAATAAAATCAATTAAAAAAAAAAATTGTTATTTCTTAATGTCTTTTAAACATAAATGTTGAGTGTTTTTCAACTCGGAACGAAGGGATTACGAATGTCTCGGAGTCGATCTCTATAACCTATAAACATGTTTTTGATGAGTGAAAGGCAAGCAAGTGACATCACACTATATATATTGGGCACAACCAACAAAACTTTGTAGATCTACCGATGCAACAACTGTGAATCGGAAAAGAAGATGGCCTATTGGAACAAAAAAGGTCAAAGGAATTCCCTAGAGAATCATAGCATCGGGGTAAGGAGTCATTTCGAACAAGCAGAAGGGTCACTCGGTATATTCCCAAATAGAAAAGAGACCAAGCGAGTTGGAGTTCAAGTTTAAGCAATTCCAATTTAAGTTGATCGAGTCTCATAAGCACCTGCAATTACATTTGATCTGGTGGATTCCTAACTAGCAGTTTGACCATCACTAGAGGGAGCAGCACCATTTATTTATGAATAATATCATGTGTGATTAATTTTTTTTTGTTAGTTAAATATCCCTGAGTTGCGGGATTCGCACCCAGTCTGGACCGCACTAGCCCTTAACATGGTTGTATTTAAGGTGTCCCTAGAGGTTTCGAACCAGTGACTTCACTTACAGAGTGCCTTAACAACGCACTCCCTCATCAATTTCTCTACACCACGGGGACCCTCTGTGATTAAAATAGAATTTTAATATTAATTGTAATTAAAAATAATAATTAAACAATATAACTCCATTCGTTTTTAAATTCTTATGCACATGATTGAATTATCAATGAAGGATTTTTTTTAGGTAACTACGCATGAATGATTTATTAAGCTGTAGTCTAAACGTTTTACGAAATGGTGATTTTTTTCGGGGACATTTGCCCGAAATCCAGCGAGAAATTGTTAGATTCACATATTTGAGTGATCATTTCTATAAAATTTGATTGCCCCAAGAGTTTTTTAGCATGTTGAATCCATTTATGCATTCAGAATTGGATTTTGAACCAAAAAAAATAGTGATTTTGTGTAAATTTATATCGTCGGATTCCAATGAAAAAAAAAGCATTTCGTAGAAGAGTTAGACAATGCCATTTATTAATAGGTGAATGGAAATTTTGATGCCTTTCATCTCAATTGGTGAACAAAACCATGTTTCATTCTATGAATGGATTTGTCACACTGAATGGATTTGTCACACTGATTGAAACTCTAACCAATCATTTCGGTTTAAACAAATTGTGGGGCGCAACTGATAATGTTGATGACAAGGATACTTTCAACATCTATCGAGAGATAAGTTTGTTAAGATTACAGGCTTTAATGCAAGGGACAGGGTTTCTATTATGGATCTGTGGTCTTGCACCAAGGGATTATGTGGCATACTACGAACCATATACTTTCAGGGTGGCTACAGGAAAGACTTGGGTGGAATCGTGCACATCACCCACACCATGTTTAACAATCCACAGAGAAGAAAACAACAAAATTGCAAAACGTGGAAGGATTTAATACATCCAAGAGATGAAATTCAACAAAACAATCCCATATGTGTCATCTATATGTCATGCATTGATAAGCCATGGACAGATGACGAAGACCTCATGGGAACCCTCCCCTTAAGAGAACACCTTCGGCGTAATTAATATGGAAAAAACATCCCAACTTTCACGAGATAATAAAGAAGACATAACACATTACTTGGTCCCTTCGAGATATATATATATATTTCAATGTTTGAAAAAATATCCAATATTTAAATATATTTTATAACTAATGGTATATATATCTCAATGTATAAAAGTATCTTCATATCCAATGGTATATATCTCAATCTATACACTATTAATGAGTTGATATATAGCACATTTGGCTCTAACGATGTATGTTTCAATGTCTAAAGGTACCTTCATATCCAAGGGTGTGTATCCCAACATATAAAATGTTAATGAGTTGATAAATAATACCTTTTGATTCAATGATATATATCTTGATGCTTAAAGGTACCTTTATATCTCATGGTATATATCCCAACATATACAACGTGAATGAGTTGATATATATCCTAGTGTATACAACATGAATGAGTCTAGTGTAATTAGAACTAACAGTATATTTCTTAGCATATTAATGAGTCCTTGTGTACACTTAATGTTGAATATGGTTATATATCCCAATGTATAGGAACATGTATTTCCTCCTAGGAGGTCACAGGTCCAAGTCCAGAGGGGGGTAGGGTATGTACACCTCCATAGACTTTAGTAATGAAATTGTTGTACAGGGGTCCCTTATCCCACAAACAAGGGGGTCTCATACACCAATTTGGTGTATGGCTCGGTTGTGATCTTAAAATTAGATTATTATTATTATTATTATTATACTACATTCAACATATATAATATTAATGGTGTTAAATCATTAATACTCTATATGTTGGGATATATACCATCATCATAAATTCATGTTAAATCTAGATCTATGAAGTGTTGAAAGGGATAAAATCCCTTGAAGTGTTTTAATTTTTTATCATTTAAAATGGACTGGAACTTAGAACTCAAAACTTATGTAGATAACGCCTAGCATACCTAATTCTAGTCGAAGATCACCAACTAGATCAATCATACCTTTATAATTGAAGAACTAGTAAAAAAGGCATCACTTTATAACCGATTGATTAAGAATGTTCTAATCCCAACTATACACATGTTGGGCCATTAACGGAAAGGCCAAGAAGGAGTCGATATTTTCACCAGAGTGATAAAGTGAAGGAACAAAACCTGAAGATTGTACAAACGCTTTGCCATGGGTATAATGCTTAGAGACATTTTCATCTGCATTTTCAAAGTTATGGGAAATCTAATGTATATTGAATATATAATTATTGTGTTAAACATGTTAATGATTAGTAAGTTTTGTCTTCTAGCAAACATGGATCTAATAGATACATACAAATAAGATTTTGATTATTTTTTAAGTATTTATATTTACATTGTAACAATATTTCTATATAAATATCATATTTATAATATTTCTATTTATGTTAGTATCTTTATTTTTATCTATCTATATAGTTGTTACTATTAAGTATACATATTAAATCTCTCTCTCTTTCATATAAATATATTTTCACTTCCATTTATTCTATATTTAACAAATATATAATAACATTTTTGTTATTCGTTGTGTGTGTGTGTGTGTGTGTAACAATCTCTATTATATTGAGTTGTAAAACTAATGTAATTAATGTTGTATATATTTGAATAATATTGTCAGATTTAAAATGGACAAGTCTAAATGTTCTATGTTTTTTATTTTTTCTGGCAACCATCGCCAAAATTTGGATATGCAATTGTTGTTGAAATGACAATTTTCCATTACTTAAATTGAATTTTTGAATGCATAAATTGATTCATCACCTTGAAAAACCTTTAGAGCACTTGGATTATGCAATCTCAACGACTAAAATCTGCACTTCCAATGATCCTTCTAAATTTCTAAATTGATTTTTGGGAAAAACTGGTTTGAAAAATGTTCTTGGAAAAGATTAAAAACATAGAAATTTTAGACTATGTGATTTAAAAGTAGGTAGCTAATAAGCCACCACTAGGGTTTAAGTCTACTAAGTAACATGCTAGTGCTTGTGCTCAACTTGTGGATGCACGCCAACGCACACAAAAGTAGTTGATGCCATATGTAAATCTTATATGATTGTGGCATAATAGATACCCCAACTCATTGATTCTTAGTTGAAGGTAACAAAATTGAATGGTGATAACAATTCCCCTGTAGTGTTAAATCAGACATGTTAGCCTTATCGTGTTAAGAGCAAGCAAATTATAAAAAGCTATCATGGTCGGCCAAAGAGAGCATCTCTCATTCAACTTACAAGGATTTAATTAAAGAAGATTACCCTACATATATTAGCCAAGTTCTATATCTACTTAATAAGACAAGAAGGATCCAATCACATGTGGTTACTAATATTTTCTTGTCGAGGGATGTCCTGCAACATATGAATAATTGACTTACATGCATTACTCAATTTTGAATTGTTTTATCTATTTATATTATTTGGATTCTTTGCAATTTCCATTGATTCTTTGGTCTTTGTTTTAACATATAGTTCTTCCCTCACAATAGTTTAGCACCTTCAATGTAAGTTTTTACCTATAAAAGTGAAACAATGCTTACGAATTCTTAAGCAAAACATAAATAAAAACAATGGGACACATGCAATACATAGAGATTTATCTTGGAAACTCTTAATCGAGAAAACTAACCTAACTTAGAGCTACACCTCTATATTATTTATCATATTAACTTTGATCATTCATAAGACAATATTTAGGTATTTGGAAGTATCTGAAACCCTAATCCATTAACTTGAATTAGATTACAACCCTAATCCCTTAACCGAGATTAGATTATAATGGACCAAAAAACCATTGTCCAAAAGAACAAACAAATAGGCCAAAACCAAATCCCCATAAAATTTAGGGTGCTACCCCAAACCCCACTAGATCGAGGCTAATTCCCCCTCACCCCCACTACTTCTCCCACTAGTGTGCTTATTGGATTTGCACCTAGTACAATCCACTTGCAAATAATATAACACATCTCCAACATTATCCAACTTGTTTTCTTTGAAAAATAGGGGGGGCGAGATTTATAAGGTTACAAATCTAGGATAGTGATGCCCATTGCTTCTCTACACCAAGAGAACATCTCAACATTAACAAATTTCCTCAATGATTTTGCAACATTCTTCAAGGTGTTGGCATTCGCCTACAAAACCTTCTTGTCTTCAACCATGTCTCTCACACAGAGGTATTGTACATCAATATGCTTTGTCTTAGAATGATATGCATGGTTATTTTCCATAAAGATTTCACTCTAACTATCACAATCTAACCTTACGACTTGTTGTACAAACCCAATACTTGAACACAATCTCTACAACCATACAACCTCTTTACTTGCATGATTGGTTGTCATGTATTCAACTTGAAAGTGAAACTATAGTGTCTCTTGCTCATCCAACTATTTACTCTTTCAAATAGGTTAAACATATAACCACTTATAGATCTTATTTGATCAAGATCTACAATCTAGTTTGCATGAATAAATCCTTCTACATCTATCACTCTGTAGAGTTCAAATATTCCTTGCTAGAAAATTGCATAATCTATAGTACCACACAAATACCTGAAGACCCTCTTGATAGTGGTCTAGTCTGCTCCTTCCATGGGTTTGACCTATATTTTCTCAAAACTACCATTGCATGGGAAATGTCTAGTCTAGTACAAACCATAACATACATCAAACTACCAGTAATGTTTCCTTATGGAATATGGGACATGTCCTCTACGTCTTCACATGTCTTGGGACATTATTATGTAGATAACTTTGTGCTTATAGGTATAGGAACATTGACCGGTTTGCATTCTTGCATATTAAATCTCTACAAAATTGTCTCAACGTATTTCCTGTGTTTTAACCAAAGATTCCTATCTATGCTATCTCTTTCAATCTCCATGCCCAAAATAAAGTTTCTGACACCAAGATCCTTCGTGTCAAACTTAGAGGATAGTTGAGACTCGACCTCCTTGATGATATCCTCCTTATTTCCAATTATAAGCATATCATCAACATACAATATTACATAAATAAAGTAATCGCCAACTTGCTCAAAATACACACAGTGATAATCTTTGCTTCTCATAAACCCCAGTCCTAGTATGTAAGTATCAAACTTTTGATGCCACATTATTGGGGATTGCTTTAGGCCATATAAGGACTTTTTCAACTTGAAAACTAGCTTCTTATTATCCTTTGTTATGAACCATTTAGGTTGTTCCATGTAGATTTATTATTCTAGGTCCCTGTGTATGAATGATGTATTTACATCCATTTGTTCTACTTTAAGATCAAATGTTGTAGCAAGAGACAATGGAAATCTAATGGAAGTCACTTTCGCATCAGGAGATAAAATCTTACCAAAGTATATTCCCTACACCTAGGAATATCCTTTTTCTACTGGGTGAACCTTGTACTTCTCCACTCCACCTTCTGCATTGAGCTTCTTATTAAACACCCAAGGCTGCTCAAATTAGGAAAAAAAGTGAATATCAACACTAAAGCAATGTTATAATGCCTATTTCATGCCAATTTCACATAGAGTTTAATTAATGTATACAAACACTCAACTGAAAAATGAAGGGCTTGTTATTACTGTAAAGTTGATGTGCTCTAGATGTTAGAAATGTCAAATATTCAAGAACACATTGATGAAATTCAATTAGGTCATGTGCTTACTTGAAATCGACATTTGTAACATTGATTTCACATCAAAAATTGACCTCAACTGTAATAGTGCATGTAAACATATTTTAAAATCATAGATTCTTATCACTTTAACCATTTAAATAAAGATACAAACTAACAATGAAGAAATTTACTAAAACAAAATATAATACATTACAAAATTATAATTATATGAATTAATTTAAGTAACATATGCATCTAAATAAAACATTATATTGGTAATTCATTTAAATATAATTCATTTAGTATATGATTGTATTTCCATATCATTATAATTGTTATTGTTTTGACACTTACCAAAAGAATAATAGAAGAGGGGTCACTAACCAAAAAAAAAAACAGGAACCAATTTCCTATTCTACGTTAACAATATTCCATGTGTGGCATGCATTCGTTGATTGTCTTTTATTTGTTATTTGTATATGTTGGGAGGAGCAAATGGAGCATCCTCTATATACTCTAATTATCTTTGTTTTGACATTTACCAAAAGAATAATAGAAGAGGGGTCACTAACCAAAAAAAAGCAGGAACCAATTTCCTATTCTACGTTAACAATATTCCATGTGTGGCATGCATTCGTTGATTGTCTTTTATTTGTTATTTGTATATGTTGGGAGGAGAAAATGGAGCATCCTCTATATACTCTAATTATCTTTTTAAATAATTTTTTGAACATAATAAATATTTCATCTTCTCCATCAATATTCTTAATTTGACATATTTTCGCATGTTCAATTTGATATATTTTAGCATGTTATTATAAGCCAAGGGGAATCTCTTTATGTTGTCTCAAGTTACCATAATCATATGAGTCAATACTTTACGGAGAAGCACCACCAATAACAATAGACCTCATTGTTTCAAATCCTAAAAGATGCAAAAGGAAAGACTCTTCTAGGCTATGAACTATGATAACTTGACATTGTTGGGTTATGAGCTATGATAACTCTAGAGGTTTAGGTTGTGGGCCTTAGAGATACTAGGAAGGCCTAAAAAAATCGATTTTACCCTATCATTTATTCCTAACTATGACATTCATTAAGCCTTTATAGGGGTTTACTCCATTAGGTTGAGGGCCTTTAGGCCCTTTTTTTTCGGGCCTTAGCTGGAAATTTTTTGTGAATTTTTATAAATTTCTAGTAAATTGCATATTTTAACTGTAACATGAGGTTGACCTTTAACAAGTATCTATGTCATTTGGTTTCAAACTAGCAATGCCAAGTCGTGGTGATTATGTAGAGCGAGAAAGCGGAATGAGAATTGTTACATGGACTTAGGTAGCAGTAACAACATCAAGGGTTTTATGTTAAGACTATTATGATGATCAAGCATGGACTTCATCACCTCGTTAGCCAATATTCAACATATAATTAATTTATATAAACTCTATATTTTAACAAATTTCCTCAAATTACAATTGTTTAATAAATCTATACTACTTATAACACACTTTCATAAATAATTCCTCTACAAATTATGAGATTGTTGAAATTCTAAGGCTACTGCCAAATGGTTAATGGTAAGAATGGATTGAGAAAGCTAATTTAACAACATCTAGACTACTTCATATAAAAATCCTAAAAACTTAAAACCCAAAATCCAAAAAAAACCAACTTTTCTTACTACAACAATCTTAAAATCCTAAAATCCTTAATCTAAGACAAAAAAATCTCAAAACCATGCACAAAGAATCAATTAAAATCAAACAAAACTCAAAACAATATAAAAAGAATAAATCAAAATTTTAATCTTAAATTCCTCCATGATTTTTGCTTCATAACTTTTCGTAATATCCAACAAAATTCTTTCATAATTATTATTCCATTGTTTCTCATAACATCTAATAAAACTATCCTTTTAATTATAAGTAAACTTGTACCAGGACTCTAGTAATACAACCTTATCTTAAAATATTTGATACCATATCTTTACTCTAAAATATTTTATACCATATCTTTGTTTTGTGGCACTAAGCTACTATTTGTCTTTCAATATTTAATTTTACCACAACCTTTTCTTTAAAATATCTCAAGTTTTTAGAAAATTTCAATTTTTCTCACAAGGATGATATGACACGTGGTTACACTACTTCTTTGTTTCCTAATACTTAAATGGAACACAAGCTTACCTTAAAGCATCTACCACAACCTTACCTTAAGGCATCTCAAGTTTTCGAAAATTTCAATTTTTTTACACATTCTCAAGTTTTCGAAAATTTCAATTTTTTTACACATTCTCTTTACAATTTAGACTCCATTAAACTTTACCTTGGAAAAACTTATACTCAATGATCATATTCACATATAAGGCCATGTCTTTTTCTATTTTTGGTTGTCATATGAGTGAGTGAGGATTAAGGATAGATTCTTTTGAAATTTAGGTTCAGATGAGATAATGTTTTCATGTGAATATGTCATGTAAATGGTTGTCATATGAGTGAGTGAGGATTAAGGATAGATTCTTTTGAAATTTAGGATTAGATGAGATAATGTTATCATGTGAATGGATCAGATGTAGGGTCTCTTATCAAGAGATGTTGGTGTCTTATGGATGTAAGTTTAATTATCTATTCACATGCAATTAAATTATTAATAGGCATATGTCATTTTTGAACTTAAAAACATGTTAAATGAATAAGGATAAAGAGATTTCCTGAGTGAAAATCCAAAGAAAAGGATGAGAATCTAAAAAAAATTGAACTTAAAACCTGTTGAATGGACCAGGGTGAGAATTCGAATAAATCTATACATGATCCATATATAGATCCATTTCAATAATCAAAATAGATATCTATATATAATCCAAAGAAGTCTTTATATGTTCCATTTCAATAAATCCAAACAAGTCTTTATATATAATTCATTTCAACACATATAATCTAAACAAGTCTTCATATAAATTAAACAAGTCTTTATATGTTTCATTTCAATCATATATGATCTAGATCCATTTCAATAATCCAAACAAGTTTTTATATATAATTCATTTGAATAATTCAAACAAGTATTTATTTGTCCCATTTCAATCATAACTTGATTAATGTTCATAATAATTTTGTGTTTTAATTAATTTAGAAAAAAATGAGAAACTAAAATTCATTTTTTTATTCTAAAACATAAATTATATGTCAAGTTAGCCTTATTAGTCCCTGTCATAGGCATAGAGGGACTATATCGACTGATAAATCGTTGACATGGCATTAGCTTGTATGTTGACCAGAAATATTTCACTATTGTCTATTGTTGAAACAAGGGAAGTGAAAATATCGATTTTTATATAATAAAAAGTATCGTATTTGTCAAGATCTAATTGGACAATAGATTGGAGGTCTTGTTGTCGCCTTCGCTATTCCCAATGTAAAATATGTTTGCATTTCCAAAGTATTTGGTAGTATATGGTCTTTTTGAATCATAAATTTTGTTATGCATTCGTGGAACGTGGATTAATGCTAGCATTAGTTCGAATGTTTCCCCTTAGCATTTTTTGTTGGGTTGAATACATTCTCCATGATATTGCTATGTCTGATTTTTGCTTTATTGTTGCATGCTTCGAGAGAACAGTCATGCCATGCTGCATCTTTTCTTAAATGCTTGCACATGCCTACGCCCTTCGATGGTCCTTATTGTCTTAACTGTTTACCTAAGAGATCTAACAGTCTTAAATGTTTATTGTACAGATGCCTTGCAATACAATTTTGTTCATGCCTGACATCCCTGCTCTTGTGCTCCATCCTTGTTCATTGTTTTGTTCCATGATTATGGTTCTTGTTTGATTCAACTTTGCAAAGTTGAGGTCCTGCACTTGCAGTTCAAGCTCTTCATGGTTGTTCACTAGTTTGTTGTTCTTCAACTATGCAAGTTGTTGGACCTATTGTTGCGGTTTGCAATTTTTTTGGTGCTGAGGTCTTCTCATCCTTTGTTGACGGGTAATTTTCCCTGTTCTTGGTGATTTTCAATATTCTGTTCCAGACCATTTTTGTCTGTGCTCTTAGTTTATGTTCCTGGAAACAATGCATCTTCATATGGCGGATGTCGCATCCATAGTTTTTCCGAAAATTGCAATGCAGAGGGCTTTACGAAAAGTAGTTGGGAGCTATCAAAAGAGGGAACCATCGGGTGGGATGTAGATGCAGTGTATGCTTCTACTCTATGGGCCGGAAAACTGCATCTGCCTGTTTTCTTTATGTTGAGTTAAGTTATGGTTTTATTTTTTTGCGGTCTTTCTTCTATTTGGTTCAGTTTCCAGTGTCGGTATGTTTTCTTCTCATCTGCTATGGGAACTACGGGGATTCAAGTTGAGAAGAATAAGGTTTAAAGATACATACGGGGATTGGTGCACTATTTTGCTTTTCTTTTTTATTTTGATAGTTTTTATTTTTTGCCTGTGCTTTTCTCTGTTTTGATAGAAACTAAAAGTATCTAGCAAACATGTTCAAAATGACAGTTGAAAATATGAAAGAGGTAATAGATGTTGAGTCGTATGAAAAAGATACACAGTCCATTCTACATGACAGCATGGACGTGGTTTTGCATAGGAATGGCCTTTTTAGATTGGATGCATTCTCGTATATTGTTGGGGATTTCCTTTTCGATGCATTCCAGGTTCTATTGCATTTCCGGTATTCATCGACCGAGCTACGCAATGGATTGATAGATTATTTCTTGGCTTGTTTTAAAAATGGTGATGTTGAGGCTTTGCAGTCCTATGAATACGAACTGGAATTTGATTTTCTTCGGCAATTGCATGGAATACATGATGTGGCTACGTATTTTTCAAAGATGTGGTTGTTTGCATCTCCAGTTCTGCTTGCACATCAGAGGGGACTTTGGGGAGATACATTTTGTATTCGGTGGCTGTCTAACTTGCTGAATATATCCATTGGCATATGGTCATTGACAAGAAAAACAAGATATCTACTATTCAACAAAACTGCATCTGACAATCCATATTGCATCTTGTTCCATGATGTTGATGCCCTCAGTGGCCATTATGAACCATTGTTGTACAGAAAAATGTCCATATGCAATATAGAAGGTCCTCGTATCTACTTGTTTGTTATTTGCAAAGACCTTCAATTGCAATGGAAACAAATTTTGGATGGCATAGATTGCTATGGTTTACAGCTGGCAACAAATGTTGTGTCTAGCTATGGAGATAGTTTGTTTAATGCAATTTGTTGTTTGGTAGCAGCTAAGTTTGATGTTCAGTCGCTGTGTCTTTACACTGTACATTCCTTCTGCAATGGGATTATAAGCGGCAGCAAACAGACTTTTAGGTGCTTACATCAACACCTTTGCCCATATCTCGTGGAAAATATGTCGGCTGTTGGAAGTTGGCAATAATACCTTGTGAACATGGCGCTTCCATATGAAGAAGGGAATATGGAGGGTTGCAGATTCTGTTTGCAATGGTTGTCTATGGTATTCAGGGTGAAGATCCAGGTTTAGTCGGCCTCGCCAGCTGGCACTATCCATTCTAGGGTTACCAATTCAAATCACGATCGAACAATTCACATCCTGTCGTTGAAAACAGATACAACACATATCCATTATGAACCTTTGCTTGGAGATATCGGTAGTTCAGGTTTGAGTGTGCATGCCACCCAAACGGCATCGAATCTGCATACACGTAGAATGCTTTTTAGTCAAAACGAGAGTCCTCCCGATTGCGATATGGGTAGACAGGGCTTGAACAAAAAAAACATGCGTAGAATTCATTTCAGTTGTGATGAGGCCATAGAGGGATTAAACAAAAAACCTAGAGCAATTTATCACAATTTGAAAAAAATTATTCGTCAAATTCATCCGACTTCTAATAAACAAATAGAGGCCTTGAACAAAAAACATAAAATGGTTTCTGAGAAACTGGGTGAGAGTGAAATTCATCCCAATTTCCACTAGGTCATCCCACCCTTGGGCAAGAAATGTAGAGTAAGTTACCACAACTTGAAAAAGGTCATGCACGAGAGAAAAAAAATACATTGCTACACTTCCTTTTAGAGAGAAACTCACATATGACAATGTACAAAAATTGGTTCGTGCAGAACAGAACATAAACATGTGCGATTGCATATCCCAGAATGGTCATTCAACTGTGGCAGTTCGTGGTGTACATGAAAAATAGGAAATAGTTTCTACCCATACTTCCCTGCGAAAAAAAAGTGCAAGATAGACCTACATGAAACAAATGAAAGACACTCCTTCCATTGCATGTGCAATTTGTGAACAATTGAATTTTTCAAAAAATAGTAAGTCTTCAACGCCTGATTTGCAAGCAGAATACCTCCGGCTGACAGAAACCATTTTCCAGTGAGAAAGTTTGTCTTCCATGCAAACGATCGCTTGAAAATGGAAAACTGCCACAGTTTGCAACCCCTGACCGAATAAGATGTAATACACCACTACCAAATGTAAGTGCACTTACGGAACTTGAGGAGAGACTTGTCTCTCTGCGAATTGCATTTGCTCAAATCAGACCTTGGGGATATAAGCGACCCCAGATGAGCTTAACAGGATCAATTATTAATGTGCTTGTTCAGCTAGATGTTGTGCAAAAAGCGTTGCCATAGTTCATTAACAACACAATTACAATTGGTGTGGCTCTAAAAAGACGCTTGCAATACAAAAATGTGTATCAAACAGGCAAAGTGTGTGTGCATGTTGTTATGAAATCATTAAAGGAATTATGTTCCAGGGCCATGTACAAAGCAGAGAACATTTGTATAAATTCCAACTGGAACAATGTTCTCGCAGAAGAACATGGCAACTCTGCAAAGACTCTTGAAAATCCTAGTGATTCTGATACAAGTGATGAATCATAGACTGAAACACCTGTTGAAACATTGGTCCATGGATTCACTGATTTATAGTGCATTCGTGACTTGCAAGACAAAATTGTCGAAATCACACCTGGCAAGGGGCAACGTCCACTTGGAATATTCAAGGACAAATTTGTTGAGGAAATGAACTTTCCAACACTATTCTACGGACATCCACATGGCACTGATATTACAGAACGATTCAATTATCATAAAATAGTCCGATGGGAGCTACTACATTCAAGCGGTTACTTCTCATGTCACATAACAAATTTGTTTTTCAAAACAATGCACATCATAATAGAGCAAGCTTTGTCCTGCATGTGGGTCCGAATAAGAAAAGGCCAGTTACAAGGAAGAAATTTGTTGGCCAAGGATGTGAAGTACAAAGTAAACCTAGAAAAAATTATGAAATCTGATATTGGATACATAGATTTCAAGAACATTTGCACCTCTCCTGACTATTTGCAACAAAACAAAACAAAAAAATTACAATGATCCGGCAATTGGGGTCGCCAACATTTTTCATCACATTTACAAGTGTAGAGCATTGCTGGGATCCATTGGTGGCTATCGTTTTTGACCTACATAGTAACAAGAAACATAAAAAAAAATGATACACTGAAAAATAACGACATTGACTACCTCATAAGAAAAGACCCAGTGACATGTACTCGATACTATAGACATAGAATAAATGCTTTGAGACAATTGATATGCCATGATGAAACGTTTTTTGGAAAAATATTGGACTACTTTTTTGTGTCTGAATTCCAGAATAGGGGAAATGAGCATGACCACGCACTGTTGTGGATAGAGGGTGCACCGGTCTATGGAGCTGATAAGAATTCAGAGATTGAACAATTTGTGGATAAATACATAACATGCAATACATATCATTTGGAACCAGACCTTGCGAAAGTCCATGGACATTACCATACAAGAAGTTGTAGAAAACGAAAAAGCTCGCATTGCAGATACAAATTTCTCGTTCCGCCAATGAGAGCTACAAGAATCATAGAGCCAGTTAGTTTAGAGGACAGTCTTGTTGTTGAGAAATATAAATCCTTGTTCACATTTCTAGAACAAGGAGGATTTGACGAAATGATGAGCTTTTATGCCTTCTTGACACATGTAAATCTATCAGAAGATGAGTACATCCAAGCCATACAAATAACGCTTAGGCAACCAACACTTTTCCTTAAACGAAAACTCTCCCATATTTGGAACAATAGTTTCTCCAAGGACATGCCAATTATGTGGAAAGCAAATACAGATGCACAGTACGTGTTGAATGCATATGTTGCAGCATCCTACTGCACCTCGTATATGACGAAGATTGACAAATCTATGACATCTGCATTCAAAAAAATACGCAAAGAACACGAAAGAAGTCATATTGATGCCATACAAATGATGTGCACCATTGGCAATACATTGCTTATTCTTCAACAAATGTCTTCTCAGCAAGCAATGCACATTGCCCTTTCTTTGCCCCTCATTTGTAGTTCAAGAAAATGTGTCTTCATAAACACATCTCCACTTGAAAAATGCACATTTATGCTTAAACCATCGGTTTTGCTGCAACAAGAACCTGAGAATTCAGAGGATGTCATATGTCACTCTATTATTGATTATTACATCCAGCGTCCATCTTCTATTAGGCATATCTACTTAGTATAATTTGTATCGCATTACAAAAAAAATGGTACACCCATATCAAAAAGAAAAAAACCTTGTGTTATACGGTTTGTCAAATACAATAAACATTGTGACTATGAAAACTATTGTAGAGAAAAACTATTGTTGTACGTTCTGTTCCATGAAAACGAAGAGACATTAATACATAACTTCTCTACATGGGAGGTTGTGTATGTTGCCTTTGATACTATAGTGCATATCAATGAAGCTAGATTTACCTACAATGTTAATCCAACATGGGGTGATCTAGAAGTTTCACTTAATGACCTAGAAAACCCTGATGATCATGATGAGACATTCAGAAACCCAAAAACAACCAGAAATCCTTCCGAGTCCTATGACTTACAAGCGGATTTTCCTCGTCCTCCAGTGGCTAAAAGTGAAAAATGTATCAACCTTGGTTTTCAAGTTACAAAACATCCTTTCCTGATTGAAAATAATGAATACCACAGAATAAGACGTCTGTTCAATCACGAACAACAAACAATTGTAAAGGAGATTGCCCTTAAAAAACAGTTGAACATGAACAGTCCTGTGCACGTGTTCCTTACAGGTGGAGCAGGAACATGCAAGACATTCACAGCTAAAGCATTGTTCCAAATTCTTATATGAATCTATGATTCAAATAATTGCTTTGATCCTATGAAACCAAAGGGCCTAATAGTTGCATACATAGGAAAATTTGCATGCAATGCTAGTGGAACAACAGTTCACTCTACATTTTTAATGCCTTTTAACAAGTCACAGTTTATTCCACTTAGCAAGGAAATGTTGGATACATTATCTAAGCTTTACGAGGAACTCCAACTTGTCTTTATAGATGAAGCATCTTTGACTGGCAGACTGTTCTTGTATTCCATTGACAGTCGGATAAGAAGCATAAAACATGTACAGACCAAATACTTTGGAAACATTGACATGATATTTTGTGGCGATCTTTACCAGGCACAACCCATCCAAGATTCTTTGATATTTGAACAACTTATCATTAACATGGAAACAGTGACCCATGACTTCTGGAGAGACAATATTAAATGCTTTGAGTTGCATACTACAATGCACCAGGCAGATGAAACATTCATTGCAATTCTGAATAGAATGCGCACAAACATCCAAACATATGATGACTTGACCTATATCAATCTGAGGTGCTTACGGCCTGCACCAACAAATCCAACGTTCCCTTGATTGTTATACAGAAATAAGTATATTGCAAAGCATAATAGCCACATGTTATCGCTCATGCCTGGCGATGATATCATCATCAATTCGATTGACTTGTAAGAATACAACCATGGAAATGTCCCACTTCATGAACATTCAGTCACTTTACCTTTTCACCTTGCACTGAAATTAGAAATGATAGTTGAAATATATGCATGTAACTATGATTCATGGGATGGCTTGGTGAATGGTACAGATGGAATACTGAAAGGCTATACGAAGATTGAAAAAGTAGATGTTCTTTGGATTAAGTTTCATGAACCGCATATAGGCAAGCGACAAGCAAGAAAGTTGTCTTATCTATATAATTCAAACACTGCAAGCGATTGGACTCCTATTTTGTGAATATCAAAGCCAGTATCGACATCAGCAAAGACATGTCGACTGAAGATTCGCAAACAGTTTCTGATTAAACTTGCATATGCACGTACAGTCCACAGATCACAAGGACTAACACTTGATAATGTTGCATTTCAACCTGCTGGAATTTAGATACATGGACTTGTATACACAACACTGTCCCATGTCAGAAGCATAGACTCCTTGTATTTACTAATTCCTCTGACAAAAGATAACTTCAAAGTGAAACAGAAAGTTGATATTGAGATGGAACGACTTAGGACCACCGCAAAATGGAAACTGCATTATGATTACCAATCCATACAAACAAATTCATCTGTATCAATTCTCTCGCTTAACACATGTAACTTAAATGCACACATGGATGATATATTGAATGACTATGATTTAATGCAATCCGATATTTTGTGCTTACAGGAAACACACATGGAATTATGCATGCAAAACAAACAATTCCCAAATCACAATTGCATATCAAGTTACATTACACATGGGGTGATGATACTGGTGAAAAAACATGTACCAATTTTGGACCACATACATATCGAAGAAAAGAATGTTGAACTCGTGCTTGCCAAAAAAAATTCCCATGGAACAGAAGTTGCAATACTAAATTTGTACGTTGCTCCCCATGCAACATTCTCCAACATAGTAAATGTTATTTCCAATGCATTGGACCATTTCCATCTGAACAGATCCATTGTACTTGTAGGAGACTTCAATATTGACATGCTACAAAATACTGGCAGAACAAAAGAATTGCAAAACTACATGTGCAAATACAGTCTGCGGTTTCTTCTGAACAACACAACCCATCTGCAAAACGCACTTATTGACCATGTCTGGTCCAATGTGCCCATTTCTCAATACAGTATGTTTGTCTTAGACACATATTGGTCTAATCACGATACAATTGGTATTGCAGTTGAATTATGACATATACATCAAACTTATTGCAAACTCATATTTATATGTTTCAAAGCATATATGTATCCCTGATTTCTACACATAGCATTCTGGTGAGCATACAGACGGTCTTCTACTCTAATTATAAAATATACATTGTGCAAAAAAAGAAAAAATAAGGTACATCCTCAAAAAAACTATTTGTGACTCTATTCATCTTATTCAATTTTTTTTTTTGTATATATGTACATAGTAGTTGCCTTTTTCTTAACATATGAGCTTATGTTCATATCCCTTTTGTTTTGTACTTTTGTTGATAGAAACGGAAAGGAAAACTAGAAGGCGCAAAGAACTCCTACCCAGAGATGTACACGAATCAATGCAAAGGTGCATTATTTTTCTGCCTGTGTTCCATAGTAAACAGTTTTTCCTTTACTTTCTCTGAATTTGTCAAACTTGTTTACAGGTATGTTTTTTTTTTCTTTTTCTTGCGCCAAGAAGCCGCTACATTGCACGTCCGCCATCCAGCAGAACTGTAATGTTGAGACAGCCAGCTCGCAAGTTCATTTGTCAATATGTATATCGCCCAACTATAATTGCTATTTGCAGGACATAGAACATTAGAGGCATAGTGTGCAGCTCGCAAGTGCACGATCCAAATAAGTGGCTAAGTATGGAATAAGGGATCTATGCATCATAAGCAATTTGTAGGGCACAGAACAACAGAGACCTGTTTCTAACCCTGCCAACCTGACAACGCGTGCTACACAAAATGTACATGCTCTATAAATTCTCAGCCACTCGACAAGTTTGCTTGTCAATTAGTATATCACGGAACTGTATGTGCTATTTGTAAAACACGGAACAATAAAGGCCTATTTTTTGACCCATCCCGTCCGAGAACCCACAAGTATGGAATGCGATATCAGTGCACGATCTATAAAATCTCCTTTCCATACTTTATAAAGGTACATATTTACTTTTGCCTCGTTTCTACACACATTGATCTGGTAATCACAGAATTGATGTTGCACATGAATTATGAAATGTGCAGTGGGAGTCGGACGGAGCCCTTTGCTTTGCTTAGGCAATTTTGAACCCGCTAGCCTGAGAACCCAATTTCTATATGGCGGAAATCGGCCCAATGTATAGCCTGCAAATATGTATTTCTTGTTTGTGGGAGCCCACCAACCCTTGAGTAGAATGTTGATCCGGTCACCTCACAAATTCGCTTCTCAATTTATTATCATAAGATATTTGCAAGGCACCGAACAATAGAGCATCATTTTTGACCCCGTTAGCCCGAGAACCCGCAATCCAAAAACTGTAGATGGTCTATCAAATCTCGACCAACCCATAAGTCCGCTTCTCAAATTGTATATCGCAGAACTTTGTGTTCTACTTGTAGACCACCGAATAATAGAGGCCTTCTTTTGAACCCGCCCGCCCGAGAACCTGCGATCCCGAACCCTGCACTTTGCGACTTGGCCATTCCTTCCTTGCTTGCTCTTTCCCGTAGCCATTACCTTCGCATGTGTGCATGATAAAAAATATTGTTTATATATGTGTGTGTGTGTGTGTGTTTCTTCTTTCTAAATCTTTAATGCTAACAGGTCATCGTGCAGCTACCATCTAAGTTGTCATCAATGCATGCAAGGCTCGAGAAGTTTTGCCATTAATGCAATTTTTGCAAAGCATTTTCTTCTCCCTTCCCAGTTTTAATTTCAAATGCCATGGAATGTCATTCACATGCTATCATCTTTCTTCCTTCACGAAACCTTCAATCCCTTCCCAATCTTAATTTCAAATATCATGCAATGTCATTCGCACGTCGCCAGCTTGGTTCATTCACGAAATCTCATATTCTTAAATGTTGTTCGTCGTAACCCTCACCTTCGCACTTCTAAGTTTGCAATAACTATGCTTTACTTCTAACAGGTCACCATACAGCACGCATTGATATTGTCATTAATGAGGAGATTTTCCATTCGTACGCATTGAAGCAATGTTTGTGGGGGGTTATATTGTCCCCTCCATTTCTTCATTTCAAACAGTGTCTGGAGCCAGCCAACCTTTTGATAAACTACTGCCAACAGTTCCACGGCATTTTTGTAGAGATACAGTGAACATCTTCCTCAAGAGCTTCACATGCAGAAGAACGGAAAAAGAATTGTAGGGGAGGCGGAGCAACCTGAAATTTACCGTCAAAACATGGATATTGACGCTAATCTGGAAAGCATATTCTGCAACCTTGATCAGCCCGCACACGCAATTCAGCATGCCTGCTCAATGGACATGATTGGTACCGAAATTTTTGACAAAGATGAATCCTTCGTATTCCAGAGCATTGTTTTTTAAACCGAATCAAAAAAATTAATCATTGAAAAAAGAGATGTAAAAAATAAGAAAAGAAAACATTGTTCATAACTTGACCTTGCCAATATGCACGCATCCAAAATATTTGAACTTCACAGGGAAACCGGAGATGCTCTTCATGATTTTGTTGGAGTCATTGAAGCTGAAAATGACAGACTAAAGAACCGGATTAAGGAATTAGAGGAAGCTTTTTCTTGGCAGTTCCTTGGAAATAGTCATGCCTGTGACTACGTGCACCCCTGTGTAATGACCCTTTTCTTATTACTATGAATAATTTCATAAATAAACCTAAACATGGGCTAAATTATAATTAATTATTATATAACCTTAATTGATTACAAGTTATTAATTAATTGTTTTGATTATACTTAGCTGAAGTATGATTAACTCCTTGATTAGGGGTTAAGGAATGAGTAATTATTAAATAAGACATTAAAATGATTAATTATTAAATTAGTGGTTAGTGATTAATTGATTATTAATTAAAATAATTGATTAATGTATTAAAAAAGGGGAAAATAAAATATAAGTTTAAATGGGTTACGTATCCCATAAGGGATAACGTATCCCATACGTAAAATGAACATTAATTAAGGGATAAGACTATTAAAGAGACATAAATGTATGGATAAGGTTGGGTGAGGAGTGAAGGTTCG
>ML777848.1:1993920-2018471 GCA_009831015.1 Picea engelmannii | reverse complement strand
CAGTCTCTGTACATTTCTCTGATTAATAGAAATCATGTATTACTGTACATCTATGTTTATGGGTGCATCTCTGATACATTTATGTTATATTATTGAATATATGCAATATATTTGTGCATTTCTTTATTATATCTCCGCTCTCATTTCGTGCCGAAAATAATCCGGATCAAGTAAATAAACTTGCTTCTTTCTTGTTTTGCGCGGTGCCATGATTTTTGAAAGATGAAGTTAACCTTCCTGTGAGAAGCAAAACCTGTGAGCTCACAATGTTGAATACGAAAATTTCAGATGCTAATGGAGAAATGATTTGAAACTTGAAATGCCTTTATTTACAACAAAATTTAATGTCTAGTTATTTTTGTATTAATCTAATGACAGAGTAATCATTCCAAAATCTGTCAAATTTATTACCTGGCGATCGCAAAACTTATCCCAATCTTTAATCCTAGCCAGTTGGGTGTATTATTGATGGATGTAATTAAGACAACGTACATTTTACTTCGGAGGTTCATCATTCAGGGGTTATGAAAGAAAAACAATGGATATCTTCCGAAGGACGAATTTGTGGAGTAGTTAATCAATTATTAAAAAAAAAAATTGTTTTAATTAATCGGGGTTTAAAGTCGCTTTTAGATTTAATTACTTCGGAACTTTGGCATTCGGGAGTTTTGAATGCAACATGGTGTACATTGTATATCTCTCGAAGGCCAAATTCACAGAGCAAATAATCAAACCTCTTTTTTAAGTACTTCGGGACTCCGGGGACCGGAACTCTGGAGCTCCGAGAGTTTGTGAGCGCGTATGTGTGGTGAGCATTGAGTACTTCGACAGTACAACATTTGGGGGTTTTGATTGCAAGACAATAGATATCTCCTGAAGGTCGAATCTACGGAGTGATTAGTTATCGTTAATCATGACTAGTTAATTTTTTTTTAATTAATTAAGTTTGCTAAGTGTCTTATTTATCATGATCACAACTGCTTTGGTATTTCAGTGCTCCAACATTTTTGAACTTGTTCTTTGATTTGTCTCCCAAAGAACAATCTCCCGGAGTGATGTGGCAATGATGACGTCACTTTCGATGATGTGTCATGCAAAAGGTGAGTGACGCGTGTCACCTAAAAAAGTGTGAATGATCTGACAAAATTTCCCAAAAAGAGTGCCACGTGTCAGCCAAAATGAAGTTTTTGACAGGTGGCCTGTGACTCATCAGCCGATTTTATTTAAAATATTTTTGTTGGAACCTATCTCCGAGACTCTGGAACTTTGCAACTTCGGGGTTTTTTTTTATCTTTAGGCATTCTGAATTTGAAACTCCTGAATCGTGAAGTCCTAAAGTGCCTTTGTAATTTTCTTTTGTTTAATACTCACGCAACTTTAGAAATTCGAAATCGCGGGAACCGTTGATCTGGTCGACTAAAATTCTTTATTGGATGATATAGGTATTGCCCTGTCAAGATATAACGAACATATTTTTATTCCATGAAAAATGATTTTCCTAAGTTTTTTTGTGATTTGTTTTTAAGGATAAAAACCGAAAAGACTTTCAAAGTTTAAATTATGAATTTCTAAAATGTTCTAACAGGGAATTCATTAAGTGGATATGATAGTATGTATTATCATGATTAGTGATAGAGCCCACCCAGTCTCTAGGATAACATAGTCTTTAGGTCATGACGAGTGATTGTTTGAGACCTGGGTTAGTGATTGGAGTAGATTAGTAGTTCTGTGTAATGTGTTTAAGTTTTTGAGCTTACCCACAGTTTGGATCAATTATCTGGGTGTTTTTAAATCATTCTCACAAGCTGGTGTTCAAACACAATGTTTCAGCATGGTGTTGCAGCACCATTTTCCCAATGCTCATTGCTTGTGTGTTTCCACCCACGTTGCACAAGTGTCATCCTGATCAGTGATAGAGCCCACAACCCCACCCAGCCTCCAGGATAGCATAGGCTTTAGGTCATGATGAGTGATTGTTTGGGTTAGTGATAGCCAATTGGAGTAGATCAGTAGTTATGTGTTTCAGTTTTTGAGCTTACTCACACACTGCAGTTTGGATAAATTATTATATTACCTAGGCATTTTTAAATCATTCTCGCAATCTGGTGCTGAAACACGTTGTTTCAGCATGGTGTTTCAACACCATTTCCCATTATTCATTGCTTGTGTGTTTCCACTCACGTCACACAAGTGTCATCCTTATCAGTGATAGAGCCCACCTAGCCTCCAGGATAGCATAGGCTTCATGTCATGACGAGTGATTGTTTGGGTTAGTGATTGGAGTAGATCAGTAGTTTTTTGTTTAAGTTTTTGATCTTACCCACAGTTTGGATAAATTACCTGGTCGTTTTTAAATCATTCTCACAAGCTGGTGATGAAACATGGTGTTTCAACACCATTTTCCCAATGCTCATTGCTTGTGTGTTTCCACTCACAAGTGTCATCCTGATCAGTGATAGAGCCCACCCAGCCTCCGGGATAACAAAGGCTTCAATTCATGACGAGTGATTGTTTGGGTTAGTGATTGGAGTAGATCAATAGTTCTATGTTTAAATTTTTGAGCTAATGGTGTTTTTAAATCATTCTCACAAGCTGGTGTTGAAACACGATGTTTCATCACCGTGTTTCCCAATGCTCATTGCTTGTGTGTTTCTACGCTCAAGTGTCATTCTGATCAGTGATAGAGCCCACCCAGCCTCGACCCTCCAGGATAACAGAGGCTTCAGGTCATGACGAGTGATTGTTTGGGTTAGTGATTGGAGTAGATCAGTAGTTATGTATACTGTGTATGTTGAAGTGATATATTTTTAGATAAGTATTGTTGGTTTTGTAACTTGTTGAGAAGAATTGATTTCTTAAAATTGATATATCTCTTGCATTTGTGTTGACTTTCCAATTGGATGACTAATTTTATATTATTTTTCTCATGCAGGTTTCACTTTTGGTTTCTAGATCGATTTGAAATTCTAATTGTGAAAATTTCGGTGAGATGTCAAACAACAATCATGAAAAGAAATCATCAAAATAGAGGGATGTATTTTCTTACTTTCAAAAGCCTCAATGCAAGAACCCAGATTCTCTTCATGATTCAAGCTCTTTCGAGCAACCCATTAATGAAAGTCAAAGAGATGTCAACTCTTCTAAGAATGCATCTAATATCCATATAATAGATGATGAAATAGCCTCCTCTAGTGATCAAATTGAGATGCTCTCACCAGAAATTGACAATAACAATGTTGAAGGTTTTCCTTGGAAGACAACACAAACCATTCAAAATCACGAAAAAGGAAAAAAGGCCAATGGGACATAGGGAGACAAATCCAATCGGAATGGATCTCAAAATTTCCATTTATTGAACCAATACCTCCAACAAATGAGAAAGAGGCTTCATGAGAAGTTAGATGCATTATATGTAGTTGGAAACTTGGAAAGAAAGTAAAATTGTAGATGAAGCTAGATACAATAGAGAAGCATGCAGGAAAGGTGTGTGATAAGGATATTGTAAATGGCGAGGAGAAATCTATTATCAAATGGAAATCTTTTGAGGAATGTCAACATGTTGAATATGAATATGAATATAATAAATTCTTAATCAGTAAGAGAAAACTCAAGGCAAGTGGAGGAACCATCACATCTCTTTTTGGAAAGACGATGGAAATAAATTTGTTATCCAAGACGATGAAATTAAACATTGTATTTCACATCTTATCTAGAGGTCATCCTATGAAAAAATTTCCAGATTACAAGAACTTTATATCTTTTATTGAAGTGTCAAATTTTCCATCTTCTCATTGGTCAGTAATGAGTGGTTGGGAATGGGAAAAATATCTAGGTCAAGTAGAAAAGGATGGTTTGAAAGAGAATATTTCAAATACTAGGTTTTTTTCATTGTCTTTGCATGAAGTTATAGCTATTGATAATACTTCATGGATCTGCATGAGAATTTATATGGTTAATGATCATGTTAGGCATTCAAATTTACTTGGGATTCATAAAATGAGGGAGAATTCTACAGCTCGAAATATTTATGAACTTGTCATCGAGAATTTGAAGGAAATTGGTGGTATGGATCATTTAGTGATTGCGAAAAATTTAGTATGTGTCGGAGCAGATGGAGCAGCAGTCATGCAAGGGCAAAGGAATGGCCTTTGTGTCAAACTACAACTATCATCTTCACCATTTATGATTAGTATTCATTGTATGGCTATAGAATGAATCTTGCATTTAAAATAGTAAGCAAGTTTCCACTGATTTCAAAAGTTGAAGATCTTGTATGTGAAACTCATGCATACTTTTGTCGTAGTCCCGAGCGATTTAAAGAGTTTCAACAATTTGTTGAGGGTGTTACAGATGGAAAAAAGCTACTAAAATATGTTGATAAAAGATGGATCTCATTGAATGGACCAACTCAAAGACTATTTAGTGAGCACCAATCCTTAGTAGGGGTGATGTATGAACATCTCTTCAATGTAGACAGAGCTCAAGATTTTCTCTTTCGATTAATTGATATAGAGACATTATTAACATTGGCTGAAATTCTTCTTGTGCTTTATGAAATGAATGCCCTTGTGAAAATGTCTCAAAGTCGCACAATGTATATTGCAAAATACATACATACAAGAAAATTAGCATGTCTTCAATTGGATAATTTGTATACGATGCCAGAGTCTTTCACAGGTCCAACATTTAAAGGTTGGACTACTATAATCGATATAGAAAACTTGAAAATTATTTGAAGTTTGATGGAAAAGGAATACTATGTATGGCAGTGCACGGGTATATGGTTCCATTTCATTATGTTAGTAATATGGGACGAATAATTGAAGACTGTCATGTGTCAAGAGACCAATTCAACAATGTTGTGATTTCAGTGAAGCGCAACTTGATAGAAATTGCAAAATAACTAGCATCATAGATAAGGGAATGATTTCCTCGAGATGAATTATTGGAGGCCATGTCTGTGGTATACCCTTAATATTGGAACCTTGAACACAATAGAGAGGCTAAAAGAGTTGACTTTTTAGCAAAATTAAAAATTTGAGTGCACCAATTTGGCAAGAATCGCAATGTACAAGGAGAAGAGATTGAAGGTATATTAGATTCATCAAAGTTGCATCAATAAGCCAATCTCTTTGGTCAAACAATGTTAGCTCAATATTGTGGTTTGGAGAAACCTCTACAACATGGTGCAATAACAAGATTATGGACTAAATTAGGTGAAAGCCAATACCTAGAAGAAAACATGTAAGAATATTTCAAATTAGCAGATTTATGTCAAACCATGATTTTGGGATCGGTGGAGATGAGAGAATTTTTAGTGCACTATCATTCTTGAATTCAAAGTTGAGGAACAAGATTGATAAACATATGGATACATGTTTAATATTATATGTAACAAAGTATGACATAAACAAGTTTCCATTCGATAGAGCACTATCTCTTTGGCGATCAGATTGTGATAGAAGGGGAGAATACAACACAACAAATTCCTCTAATGAAATTGATATGGAAGATAATATTTTGGAGGCTTATAATAATAGTTCATCTATAGAGTTTCTTGTTCATAATGTAGAAAATGAGGGTCGACATGTTGATGTGAACTGGGATATTAATATACCCCAAGATGCTCTCTAAACCAATATACATGAGGGAACTCTTGTTTTGACTTACATGTTCCATTGATGATTGGAGTTGTAGAAATAATGAATGGCATGGCACATGTGATGCAATTATTGTTAGTTTATTGACTTAATTGTTCCTCTATTTTTGGAGTACATTGGGAAAAGGTAATTCTTTATGGGAGCAAGATTATCATCTGTAAATTTGAGATTGCATTTAAGGTAAAAATAGGTTCTATATTTTGTATTAAATAGTGTAACATTCAAGCTACATTTATTTTATCCAAGCTATTTTAAGTTTGATGGTTTGATAGTTAACTAAGACATTCTCTTTTTCCTATCTGTGACAGGAAATGAATCCGGAATTTGATGAAGTTGAAACCTATCTCTTCACATAGATAGTGTCCTAGTATTAAAGGTTAAATAACTAATTAACAAGACTTTCACTAAGAAAGAATGGGCTCATTCAAGACTCAAGTGCATGAAACTTCTTGGATTTGTAACTTTGATATCTTGGCAAATTTTAATGGTTAGGTTGTTGTTTGCATTTGGACCATTTTTTCAACTTTGGAAGTTTGGTTTTATTTTGATTAAAGATTATGTTAGTCCCCTAAATGCTTTTAGTTTTCATTTGATGCTTGACTGAAGCTTGAGCCATTTGTAGTAGCTTGATTGGTTTATTTATAATATATTATGTTTATTTATATTTTCTTTGAGAAGACATGTTGGTATTTATAAAAGGAATGATCCATGAGTTGCTAAGTGAAGAGAAAAATGGTCTATGTACTTGCCTACTAGATTCCTACGCAATCATCGTGGGACATCTATTTCCAATGAGACCAACATTCTTCTCATGCATTTATAATTTCAATGTCATGAATAAAAAAACTTTACATGTAGCCTCTCAATAAAAAATTTATGAATCATTGAAATGATTTGTAATCTAGTCTAGTTATTTCAAAGGCAATCAAGCACAGTAAAAAGAATTAATCACTAACAGAAGTTCAGCTGAACATTGCCACTTCTTATTAAGAGATGAAATTGCCAGATACAATGTTAATTCTTCAGTGCTCAATGGAAAAACCAGGACTAAATCCCTAGTGTAAACACTTTGTACATCTTTTAAACCATGCCATGTTCTCAGAATAGAATGAAACTACCAGTAGTTCGAACAGTCTTGAGAATCTTTCAATTCTCAAGTTGTTCATAACTTTTTAAAATATAGACTTTTAAGATTACAATAACAAAAATTAGAAACTTAGAAATCGGTGCTCCAATTGTTATCTAATGATGTGGAAAGTTGCACGATTCCCTAGATAAGTTGTGATCATTCCAATCTCTAGCAGATCACCCTCTGCCAGCTGGATATGTTAGATCCATGAGGAGAGTCAATCAATGGTTCCATAGTCTTCTTTGTGCATGTTTCAGCACGGTGTTTCAGCACCAGTGGTCCATCTGGCAGCATATCTACATTCATTCTTATTAAATTTAATGCATCGGTAATTACCCAAATTAGGAAACATCATCCTAGTTTACAAGTACTCTATGAATTAATATAACACAATCATCAATGAATAATGAATTATGAATTGTACCTACTCCAAGGACCAGGATTGATGTTCTAACTTCTCATAGGAAATGTAAACAATAAGGTCCAGGGATGAATTAATACAAGAGAATGAGAAATGATAAGGAAAAGGGGGCAATTTTAGCACCCAACATCTCCCCCCAAGTGCACCATTGCATGTCCCCATGGAACTTCAAAGTTCACTCATTCAGAATCAGAGTTTGGGTCGGGGCATGAACTTTTCCATTACAAATTAGAAATATTGTAGGATGATGCAACATTATCTTCTAAATTCTTGTAGCCCCTAGAATAAATCACTTATGCCCAACAGTGCCTTTCAGTCTTCTTAGTCAATTTGTACACATGTTGATACTTCTTTGTTGGCAGCCAAATAAGAGGGAAATGAAATTTAAGCCCCAACCATTGTGGACCACAAGTCTGAATGCACTCAATATAACTAGGAACCTGGGACAAATCATAGGTAAAATTGACATGACTGTAGGGATCCTTGGTCCTCAAGGCCAGAGAAGATGCTTACCATCTAAATCTGTTACCTTCCAGTACAAACAATTTCTGATCATTAATTTTTTTAACACAAGAATCTATGACAAATCTTTGTTTGTCACTTTTATAGTCCTGTAAGATGACGAGAGTAGATGTTGATGTATATTAAAAATAGTAATAGGAGTACAAGGTTCACCCCTAATCCATAATGTTCCTTCACCTTCATTCTTCTGGATTGTGTGGAAGGCATTCCACCATTTTGCCTGATTGTTCACAAAAGAAGTGAAGGCTCTCAGCTACACATCTCCTACATAGGGAACATGATTAAATTTTATATCCAACAGGCACGCATGTTCATGCAAATAAAGCTCACACAAGAAATGTTGATCTGAGAAATCACTCTGGGAGAAAGTTTCTAAAAACTCAGAGGAACTAAACATTTTATAAGCCCTTCCTTCCTTAATAGCTTTAAGCTTAAAAATAGTTAATTGTTCATGAAGGAAGATCGGGTATGAGGGAGAAGGGCTTCTACAACTCAACAACTCTTATTCTAACAAATACATATGATTTTTATCCTGTTGCAAATCTGGCGCTTAGCTTGTAGCTTCTTCAACTCTCGCAATTCCTTCTTCATTTCTTCCCTTTTAAATTTCTAAGACGTCAAAAATTCAGCGTATTTCTCCCTGAGGTCCTATATTGCCTTTATGTGGGCTGGCATGGGAATCATTCCTTCTCCAAACATGGAAACTTGGATCTTCCATTTATCAATCTCTGCCAGCAAAAAGATAGTATTATCTTATGTGTCATGATGGTCAACTTCTTGTTCATCCTCATCACTGATTTCTAGAGAAATTTGAGCTTGTGTCACTGGTTCTTGTGTAACGGTGACTTTATCTGGTTGTGGTAATTCCTCTTCCTCAACCACTAGTTCTTGTGTAGCAGTAGTACTCTCAGGCTGGGTTGGTTCAACAATCTTAGCCATCGCTAGTTCTTGTGTTACAATGACATCTTCATGTATATCCTTATTAGACTGAATATTTAAATCATATACCATTGTTTCTTGTGTTATAGTGGCATTCTCAGGTGTTTCAGCAGACTGTTTTTCTTCTTTCATAGCCACTGGTTCTTGTGTGGCAATGGCTTTCTTTCTTTGTGTTGCCTCAGCCAACTCTTCATGTTTTTTGATTAGTCCCAAAGCTGAGGGCTCAAGAAGGGTCACCTCATACCCAGCCAATATATAAAGATCCCCACACTCAGGACACAAATATTCCTTAAATGTTTCATGTGTTTCATCTTTCTCTGATGGCACAGTCTATCCTCCTAAAATATGGGTTGCTTGCACTAATAAATCTAGATCATGAGGCAGAGGCCTTTAGGATCCCTTTTCTACTTTTATCATTTCCAAATCCCATGCAAGCCTCTGAACTTCTCTTTTCAATTGATCATTCTCAAAAAAAGGGAATGAATCTTAATTTTACCTCTTTCAACACCAGGTTCTTGTGTTTCAGCAGCTCTTTGATTTGGGCTCACATTGTCAATTGGTTCTTGTGTTACATCGACAACTTCCTGTTGTTTTTCATCACCCAATGGTTCTTGTGTAATAGTGGGTGAAAGAGGATGCAACACATGAATCTCAATTTTTGTCATTTTTAGTTTAGCTGCTTCAGTTGCGACAATAGCCCTTGTTCTTCTCCCTGTAGTTGGGAAAGTTGATGGAAACGTTGGCAATGGCCTCTTCCTCCTTAATAGCTTTGGCACTGTTTGGGGAGGTTTCTCTAAGACAATTTCAACTTCATAATTAGGGGCATCATGGGAAGAATCATCATGCAAACCAGATGATTCTTCTTGCAACTCAATTATATTCTCACTTTGAATCATTGTTTCAACCTCCTGAATCTGTTCTGGTGGATTTTCTACCCTTTCATGTGATGGTGACCTCTTCACAATTAATTCCTTCACTATATCTCCAGAAGGCATCTCTGTATCTGATCCTTCCCTCATTTCTGCCATGGTTTATTCCACACTTGGTTTGTTTTTTTGCATCCCCTCCTTCGTGTTGTGTTGGTTGATTCTCCTCTATCAACTGCTCATTTTCCTCTACTATAATGGTAGGTGATTTTTCAGGGTTTTGGTGCAGATATTCCTCCATCTGCACTCCAATATCTTCCATCTGTACATCACAATCACAACTCTAGGGCTATCTCTCATTTCTACATCACCACTTCCCTATCCTAGTTCTCCAGCAACATTATCTTGTCCCAAATCTTCATTAATTCCTTCTCTTTCCTCTCTTTCCCTATCTAAAATACTCCTGTCACTACTTCTTACCTCCTCTTCTGATTCATTTTCATCAACTTCTACTGCTCCACTGAAAATGAATTGAGCCCATATCTGGTTTTGTAGTTCCAAGGCTCTCAACACTATTAATTGTATCATACAGTGGTGTGTGACAAAACCTTGGGGAAAACGGGATTGTCTTACATAATGTGCCATATTATGCAAATATTCTAACAGATAATAAGGCATATTTATCAAAAAGCCATGATGAAGGTGTGACAACATAACAAAATCATATGTGTAAAAAATCTTGTACCTACCTTCACATGTAATATATTTCTTCAAGAAAACAACAACCTCGTCCCAAGGTTGAGGTAAAGACTCTATTGTTGTGTCATGTCCTCTAGGTTGCACTTACTGTCCTTCCTCCAAGAAATCGGTCTTTGCATTAGGAATGGTTTTCATTCGTCCAAACCATTTTTTTCCAGTGTTGGGAAGCCCCACAACAGAGGATATAAATGCCTATGTTACACTAATATCCAAACCTCTAACATGTGAATGGGTTCCTGTTAAATTCCAAGCAAATTCTAGGGCAATATCAATGTCAAACCCATCCAACCGCTCGAAATATGCTACCCACCCTGCATCTTCAAATATTTTGTAGACTTTTGGGCATTGACACATGGCATCGAGGGTTACTGGTGTTAGAATATAATGGATGTGCTCGTTTAACCATAGACAATATAGCAATATTGTCACCCAACAATAGGTCGAAGCTACCCCGAACACCTTGTTGTCGTCCTTATACACACTTGCAAACGTGAGCCAAGTCCTGCTCACTTTGTGTGTCCTTGGAGGCACAATGGGTTCAAAGCCCATGCTATCACTTTGGCCTGAACCTCTTTCGTCTAGGCTTACTCCTAGGAAAGCCAAGGGGGGTAGACCCTAATTTCTAGATAAGATTTAGAGTTTAAGTTCTAGAAGTTGATTTTAATTAGTTAAGGTTTAGGGGGAGTCTAACCTATGATGCAAAGGCAGCAATGCAAGATGCAAGATTTCTTATGTCAAGCAAGCCTTTCCCTAGTTCAACTAAGACTAGTGCCTAAGGTTGGGCAAGGGATCAACTAATATGTAAGGGTGTTTAATTACAAGTAAGATTACAAAGGTTAGATACTTACAAATGAAGAATGCTAGTTACACAATATTACAATGAGATACAATTTACAATAGAACAAGCTAACCATGTGTGCTTAAATGTGCAGGAAGTTAGGTACAATCAAGACGTGAGCACCATCAACACATTAAGCCTAAGCATGCCCCAATAGCACTTACTCTATTGGAATGCTCCTCAATGGCAATATCAACACTCAAAAATCACAAGGACACTTAGAAGATTTGAAAGATTTAAACACAAGTGTTCCGCAATAATTAAGGCACTTAGTTAACTAACCACAAAGCATTACTTGTAGATGAGATTGGAAGATTATACTTGCAAGTGTTTAATCTTAAGATATATCAATTTTAACCAAGATTGTTGATTGCTTAGTGAGTTAAGGGTTTTTAAGATTTTGAAATATTTTAATTACCCTACTAAGTGTTTGACCAAAAACCTCCTCCCCGAATTACCAAATGGTTGTTGGATGCTCAAGAAGTTAGGCGACGAGGCCTACCCTAGCTTCACAGTTCAACCCTAATGAACCGAGTACTCCCAGAAAGGACGTCGCGCGCCGTGAGATTGTCCCCGGCCTAGCAACTTTCGTTGCCTTCCTCAATCCCCGTTTTAGATGGTGAAGATGGTGGTTTTAGGTACCCTATTAAGTCTATTAAGTTTATATATCAATTGGTTAAGTTTTTAGGTGTATTAGAGAGTGTTTTAATGACTTTAAGTTGCCTTAAAAAGGTGATTTTATGTCAAAACCGAAACTTTATGCAGCTTATAAAGATGTGTTGTTAAGCATGAGAGTTAAGCACATTAACACATGTAAAGCATGTAAAGGTAGAGCTGAAATAAAGTTTTAATGCATCACCATTAGTTAAGCCACAACATGAAAAGCTTGTAAAGAATGCTAATGAACAAGGGCAAGAACAGCTTGCCAAAGGAAAAGAGAGAAACTCAAGCTTATTACCACTTACCTTATGATTGTTAAAGCATTAAGAGAGAATGTTAAGTGTGAAGAATAAAGCTCAAGATTTAGATGGTGCCTACACTATCAACATATCCAACAACACGTTAACTTAAGTGATGGAAAATGGCCTTAAGTATAATATAGCATGAAAGAGAAAACCACTTAGTATATCATCAATGCATCAAACTATTTAGTGTTGGATTAGAGCATGTAAAATGAAATAGATCTTGAAATAGCTTAGAACATGCAAAATAGATTAAGCAAGTTGATTATGCCCCAAGGGATTAAGCTAAGGACTAATGTGTGAATGAGATCTAGATCTAGAATATTTTACCCATCAGAGCATGAGGAAATCAATAACACATTATTTATCCTAGCCTTACAATTTTGGGGATGTCTCTCCCAAGGTGTAGGCAATTATCAAGATGAGAAGCTTGAAAGAGAAAGAGCAAGCAACAACAACTATCAACAACTAAATCACTTGCTAACTCCACATCCTAGCTTAGGAAAACAATTTTGAGATGAAAACTTGAAACTATATCTATCCCTAAGCTCACACGTGGGAGGTAGGCCATACCAATTCTCCTCCCAAGCTATGAGCCACTAAAAATGACTAAAAATGAATAGATCTATGCACAAGAAGCTAGAAAATTGAAGAGAAAGGTTGAGATTTGTTACCCACTTGAAGAGAAGGGTCTTGGAGTGTTGTGTGGCTGATTTTGGGCAACATAACCCCCTCAACCTAATAAGAACCTGCAAAAACCAACAAGTTATGCTTGCTGGAAAAGCTACACACAACAATGTAGATGAAGAAAATTTTATGTTTTTAGGGAAGAAAATTTTCACATAAATTTTTTATGAAAAAAGTAGATTAAGATGACCAATCTATGATGTTAAACTAGCTGAAATATTATGTGAAGTGGACAGCAAGAAAAGAATGAGTAACGAAGGAGTTTGAGTGAGCTTTGAGGGAGGACTCTTCCTTGAGGCAATCCCAACAAAACCCTAGAAGCAAACCTGCAAAACTTGACAAGATATGATGCATACAAGAAGATAATATGGTTGTATATGCTAACAAAATGAAATACTTGCACCCTATTAGAAAACCCACATATATATATATATCAACAATAATACTAGTTGTTAGATCAACCCAAGTAAAACACTTTACCCAAGAATCTACTCTATGCAACCATAATGCCAAATTCACAATATTACCTCATGTGTAGGCAAGAAACAAAAATACTTGTTGCTCTTCCAATATCCTCCAAAGTTTCTCTTTATTACTCAACAATAGATCTTGGATAAATACTTGCTCCAAAACCCTTAAGAGAAAAAGAATGGATGCAAAAAATGGACAAGAAGGAGAGAGAGAGAGATGTGGTGAAAATCAAGTAGCATAACAATAGCGCAAGATATGGGTGAAGCAGAATTGAGGAGAGTGATCTATATATACTTGGAGAGGCAAATCCACCTCTCATGGATCAATGCCAAGTGTCCACCACCAAGCACAAGATGAGATCCCAAGGAGGGGGGCGCACCATCTAGGGTTTGAGACATGGATTGATGAGGTGGATGAGTTGTGAGGTGTGGGGATGATGGAAAGGGTGACGTGGGAGCTTAGGAATGGCACACATGTGGAAAGGATGCCCCTCCCACCCTTTAAAACTTAAGTTACAACATTGTACCATGCTAGGGGGGCGTAAATCCCCTAGGGGGCGTGAGGGTTTGAGTGGGTGAGTGGGTAGGGGGGTGTGTAAATGTTAGAAAAGGTTGGGTTGGGTAGGTTTAGGCTAGGAAACATATCTCCAATATTTTTCCATCTTTACATCATCCTTTTAACTCATTATTACAAAAATTACATTTTTGCTATGTCATGACCTAGCAATTAAAATTGTTGTTTTTGACTGACTGAGACTCCTGGTGGACAAACACATAGAAAAAGTTGTCTGATTGAGCTGAAACTTGGACCGAGGGTGTAGGGGGTCTCATTCCATTTATTTTGAGCACAAATACCCCTATCGAAAGTCCAATGACCTAGTTTTTACAATTTTTGCTCAAAAATAATTAAACCTCCAAACTTAGGGAAATTTAATTAAAAATTAATTAATTAAAAAAAACTAACCTAGACTCGACGGAATTCTACGAAACTTTATAAGATGTCATCATGGTCATTTACATCATTCCTAAACAATAGTTACCAGAGGATAAGCCCATTAGAACGCCCTTCACCACTTTGGAGGAATTATTGCAAGTGTGAGGGAAAAACTCAAGGGAAATCAATAAGGCTGAAAATCCCAATTGATAACATGAGGATAAAAAAACCTCAATGAAAAGAACTCTCCCAATGAACCCATCCCAAGGTAACTGACCTAACTATGACCAATGCAAACCTATTACATTATTAAACCACGCAGGGGTGCGGAAATTCCATTTACAAAAAGAAGTGTTGGGGCCAAAAATGCCCTGTAGAACCAAATAATCTTCGACAAATGAGCATCTGATGATGTATCTCTTCATGGAACATGGATTTGACCCCCTATTTGGATAGGTGGTCAACACACCTTAACCTTGACAAAGAATCATTCCGGAAGCAAACCCTAGACTGGATAGCCAAACAAAGGTGGCGCACCTTTCTCCAAGGATACTGCACCAAGCAAGAGCAACAAGAGTTGATCAGAGATTCCAAACCATAACCAAGAGAGAGTCCAAGCCAAAACCAAAATCTACTAGTTGCAGCAACTGCAACAACAACTCTCCTCCAAACTTCCGCACAAACTGGCCAATTGCAGTGCGCACAAGTGTTGCTTCTGCAGTTCTGAGAATCCTAGCCAGAATGAAGACTGGCCTCTTGTATTTATACTATTTTTGGCTGACTAACTGGGCCGACTTCTCATTATGGGTACTAATTCTTTTGTATATAACATTTCCTTTATCCGACTTCTTCTCTTGGAGGCTAATAACCTAATACAAGTCATTCTCTTGAGCCAACTTGTCTTCTAGGGTTATTAACCAATTAATTAGGGTTTCTTCTTACTTCCCGAAATATTCTATTCTCGTCAGGTTTACACGTGAGGTAAATACCTCCCGCAGCTACCATAATATCAACACTCCCTCCTAGCTAGGGAGGTATTGAAGGTAATGGTCTTGAGCACAAACATACCATTCACCGGGTAGCATCAACATAGTCGTATAGACTATCTCATGATTAGATCGTGAGCACCTTCATCACTATCAATGTCATCAGCTACATCATCTCTCGAAACCATACTCCATCTGAGTAATCAAACATGATGTTGGATAATTCACTCACTCCACAAAGTGACACAAGAACCATTCTTCTAATCCGAACATATATCCTAGAAGAATAAATGTCCTGGACCATTTTCTGTCTGGGGAATCTCTGTCCATTGATCATCCATCTAGTTGATAATCATCTCCAACACTACTGATAGTCTTCAAGGAAATCAGAACAATGTCATTCAATAGAACACAATTGTGTCTATCCATAGTAGTACACAACTACAATCCAATGGTACACAGTTACTTGATCAGTGACATATAGTCACAATCAGTGGAACACATCCACCACAGTAGTATACATCTATTGTCCGAAGACATACAGTCTCCATAACAATCATATCATATGATATCAAGTTGCACATAAAACATTGTTATGATATAAACTGAATCATCTGGGTCATTCTTCCACTCACATCTATGAGATCTGGAAGAGCATTTTCCCTCAGAAGGTAAAACATCAATGATGAGCTATCTGGACTATTCTTCTTAAGCAAGGAAGAATAATTGTCCTGATTTCTGAGCCTGGACCATTCACCTATCTGGGCCATTCCTTCGACACTAAACAAAGTGCAACCTGGAGAGAATGAATCTTCCCTAGGGAATGCTTGTCCCTGATTGTTGAACCTGTACCATTCACCTATCTGGGCCAGTCCTCCGACACTAAACAAAGTGCAACCTGGAGAGAATGAATCTACCCTAGGGAATGATTGTCCAGACCATTTTCTAAGGAAATGATTGTTCTGCACCAACCTCCAAAATGGACCATCCTTTGAAACTGCTCACAACTGTGAGCTTCGAAAGAATGACTGTCCGGCGAGGTGGACCAGTCTTCTTGACCACTGCTGAGAGTGACCGTCAAGAAGAGATATTGTCCTAGACCATTCCCCCACACTAGCCAAAAGGGGAATCACTATCTATGGTACATCAGCAATCCATCGAACCATTTTCATTACGAAAATAACCGTTCTATCTGGACCATTTTCCGAACTGGAAAATGCATGTCCATCATAAATCTCAAACCACTTTCCGAACTGGAAAGGAACTACTCATCTTGGACCATTTTTCGAACTGAAAAATGATTGTCCATAAATCGATAACCCATTAGTGCTCCCTCCCAACCTGGGAGTCATCTCTTCCTTTTCCAATAAGGAAGTCATCTCCATGAGCTCCAACGTGAGTACGCAAATTCTTTCATCTTGGATAGAGGCTTTACCAAAATGTCTTCTTATCTGCTCATCTGTGTAGATATATATTGGAGAACCACTTTCTCTTTTCTGGACTTCATCGCGGAGAATGTAATGCTTGATCTCAATGTACTTCGGTCTTTCTGGAACTCTAGTTTTCTGAAGGCTTCATATAACTCTAATCATTATAGTATATCATAGTTGGATTCATTTTTTGTTTCCTTCTGGCTCATAACATCGTGGCAAGGGTCAAACTGGAACATATCCAAGTGGTACTTCTTCTGCCATCATGAGAGTTTGTCATGGATTAGAAATCCATCATCCTGAGCTTCTAAGTAACCATTATGATACAATATCTTTGTTATATAATTTTTTCACCACGCTTTTGTTTTGCATTGGAGGTTCTTTACCAAGTTGTCTGAATCCATACAAGATCTTCTTCCATCTGCATACAAGAGTCTCTTTCTGGTATACCTCAAAACCTTGAGGTTGCTATACACTTCTTTGTTTGATTACTCTGTTGAGGAGAACAGTCCTTACATTTGTCTGATGTAAACACCAACCCATGGATATAGCAGGAGATATAATGTCTCAGGTAGAGGCATGTCTGGAAATGCTATCATCATAGTCCTCTCCCTCCATATGGGAGAACCTTTAGTTCTGGATATCGCAATGCTTTCATTCATAATTATTCCATAAACTATTCTTCATCACAAATTTCATTTCCTCTGCTTGATTGCTTTTAGTGAGTTCATATTAGGTTGGTAGTCTTGTGATTCTCGATGCAATGACTGGTTGTTCTGGCTTTTCTTTCTTTCTTGGAATCTTCATGTTCTTCCTCATGTTTCTCTTTGACTCTTGGGTCCATGGAGTTTTATATAGATTCCATGCCGTGAAGATTCCAACTTCTTTCTTTCATCATAGGATCATGGATGTGGATGGACAACCAGGGATATTTTAAGGCTTCTTTTCGAAGAAAAATTCTTCTAAAATCACACTTGAACACGTGCTTCTTTTTATGGTTGCTACCATGGATAGATACTTTATCATCTTCAATGGATCATATTATTTAGGATTAGCTCCCTCCTATTCCTTTCTTCATGCATGAGTGCATGCTCATCTTTTGGAATTCTTTAATCAACTCCGTCCAACTAAGAGAGCCCACACTTCCGTCTGCATCCTTATTGCCTTATGTAAAGTGTCATAAGTCCTTTTCCAATTTCCTCTTCATTGTTGACTTCTTTTTGTTTTTACTCCTTCTAGGTTTCTTCAAGTTTGATTCTGATTTCGGCTTATCTTGCAGTTGTTACTTATGTAATAACTTCCACATGAATTGTTACCAGGGGTTGTTGAGGTACTTCATCCTTTCATGTGTATTGACTGACTTGTAGTCATTGTGATAGCAGTCCTTATTTTGTTGTTCTTCCATAGGTGTAGTTTCTCTTTGAACATATTATAGATATGCAAGATATATACAGAAACTATGTAAACATGGTATGTACAAGAACTATGAAAAATATTGTTACCTTGTCTTAGAAGAAGAAGTATGTTTTATCCTGCTTGGTCTTCCTTGAGGGTTTCCTTTCTTCGGCAACTAACGCTTCGTGTGTCTCCTTCCTTTTCTTTAGCTCGGGACAATGATTCTTGTAATGACCATACTTTCGACAGTTGAAGCATTGTATTTCTGACATATCTTTCTCTTGATTTGGCTTCTTCCTTGAACCAAACTTCCTTTTGTTCCTGAAATTATTGAATCTTGTTGTGAAGGCTTGATCATTGTATTTATTTTGAAGTTTCTCTTTTGCACTAATCCTTGATTCTTCTTGTGCACAGCAAGTCCAAAGTTCTTCAAATGTAGGATACTCCTTCCTTGTGTTCATGCTTGTGGCAAATGCATCCCATGTCTTGGGAAGATCATTGAGTACTATATTTACCAGTTCCTTCTCTGAAATGATTTCTTCAATAGCTTGTAGGTGATCTCTTAACTAAGAGATTCTCACAAGGTATGATGTTATGTTGTCATCATCATTCATCTTCATGTTACAGAGCTCATTCTCCAGACTCGTTACTTGTCCAATGTTTCTGACTGAGAAGAGGTTTGTTAGGACATTGTACATCTTCTTAGATGAGTCAATATGGGAGATGTAGGGTATCAAGTGGTATTTTATAGACTCCACTATGATACTCATGACATTGATGTCATTGTCTTTGAAATTCTCCATAACTGCAATGTTCTGCAATTCCTTCTCTTTTCCTTCTTCAAACTCTGGTTCCACAATCTTTCCTTTCACGATATCCAACACGTTATTCTTGGAAAGGATGAGATCAATCCTTGTATTCCATGCTCTGAAGTTAGAATCCCTTTCTAACTTGTTTTCTGACTTCATAGAGTAATTCATGGCTGCTTTGACTTGGTCAACCCTAGATTTGACCAAAAACTCAAACTTGATGTCTTAGCTTGCTGAGAGTACTAGGAGATGTGCTAGGCTAGGGCGCACTAGTCTATCCAAAAATTAGGTCAATCCCTTCACTTAAGGTGCTTCAACGAGAGGGTTAGGGTTTCGTTGTTGCAACAAAAACTGGCTACAACTGCAACTGCAATTGAGCAAATCCTCCCAATCTATCTTCCAGCGGTTATACTGTCCGAAGATAGTGTGGGCCCATAACCTGTTAGAATTTAATGGATGTGCTCATTTAACCATAGACAATATAGCAATATTGTCACCCAACCATAGGCCGAAACCACCCCCGAGCACCTTAACCTTGATAGAGAATCATTCTGAAAGCAAACCCTAAACTGGATAGCCAAACAAAGGTGGCGCACCTTTATCCAAGGATAGCGCACCAAGCAAGAGCAACAAGAGCTAATCAGAGAGTCCAAACCATAACTAAGAGAGAGTCCAAGCCAAAACCGAAATCTGCTAGTTGCAGCAGCTGCAACAGCAGCTCTCCTCCAAACTTGCACACAAACTGGCCAATTGCAGTGCACACAAGTGTTGCTTCTGTAGTTCTGAGAATCCTAACCAGAATGAAGACTGGCCTCCTATATTTATACTATTTTTGGCAGGTTGCCTGGGCCAACTTCTCATTCTGGTTACTAATTCTTTAGTATATAACATTTCCTTTAGTCGACTTCTTCTCTTGGAGGCTAATAACCTAATACAAGTCATTCTCTTGAGTCGACTTGTCTTCTAGGGTTATTAACCAATTAATTAGGGTTTCTTCTTGCTTCTCGGAATATTCTATTCTCATCAGGTTTGCACATGGAGGTGAATACCTCCCACAACTACCACAATATCAACAAATGGTTCATGACGGACTGCAAATCCTCCCATGTTGAACATTCTTCTGTGTAATTAGTTGTTACAATATTGCAAAGGAGTTTCAGGTTCAAAATTCCCAACACAGACCCAGGAGCTTTAGCATGCATGAGCACGTAGGAACAATGGAAGGATATTTGTTGGTATTTTTTGAAAGGTGGTGGTGATTTGAATTTCGTGGGAAAAATCAACCTAACAACCATGTTGATTGAATATTTGTGGAAACGATTGGTTAATTTATTTAGGGATGATAGGATACCCCCCAACTTGAATTGACGGTATTGGTCTTCTGTTGGTGATGTGGAAGGGTGTGGAACAATCATTATTTTACGTTATCATGTCAAACACATGTCACAGTGACCAATCATACATGTAGGTTGTAAACCACGAACACGTACATGCGGGCACTAACCGACGGTCGCTAACAAGCAAAATCTGAGGTGGCGATTACGTTCAACTTATCAATACCTTCCATTAATAGATACTTATTATTGATGGCCACAGATGAAAATGGTGGAGTAAATCTACCAGCTCGATATGATGGAATCAATGGGGCCATGGCCCATAGTCTTCTTCGTGCATGTTTCAGCACAGTGTTTCAACACCAACATATCTACATTCATTCTTATTCATTCTTCATAGTCTTCTTCGTGCATGCAGCGTGTTTCAGCCAGGTGTTTCAACACGGTTTTCCAGCACCAACATATCTGCATATATGTACATCTCAGTGGTTTACAGGTATGTCTATGTAATTACCCAAATTAGGACTAAGGAAACATCATCCTAGGTTACAAGTTAACTATGAATTAAGTTTGAACATAACACAATGTTGAATGAATAATGAATTGTACCTGCTCTAGAATTGATGTTCTCATAGGAAATGTAAACAATAGGGATGAATTAATACAAGAGAATGAGATAAAAATGGCATGGAAATGATAATGGAAAAGGGGCAATTTTAGCACCCAACAATGTCTCACTGAGTCACTTGAGTATATTAACATAGTCTTCTCTGTGTGTGTTTCAGCATGGTGTTTCAATATGGTATTTCAGCACCAGCATATCTGCATTCATTGAACATTCTTATTAATTCTGCATAGTCTTCTTCATGCGTGCAGTGTGTTTGAACACCAGCTTATATGCATTCATTGAACATTCTTATTAATTATGCATAGTCTTCTTCATTCATGCAACGTGTTTCAGCACCAGCATATATGCATTCATTCTTATTAATTCTACATAGTCTTCTTCAAGCATGTAGAGTGTTTCATTCTGAGCCAAGTGTTTCGGCACCAACATATTTGCATATATGTACATCTCTGTGGTTTACAGGTATGACTATGTAATTACCCAAATTAGGACTAAGGAAACATCATCCTAGTTTACAAGTAAATTATGAATTAAGCTTTAACATAACACAATGTTGAATGAATAATGAATTGTACCTTCTCCGGGATTGATGTTCTCATAAGAAGTGTAAACAATAGGGATGAATTAATACAAGAGAATGAGATGAAAATGTTATGAAAATGATAACGAAAAAGGGGCAATTTTAGCACCCAACAATGTCTCACTTGAGTATATTAACATAGTTTTTTTCGTGTGTGTTTCAACACCATCATATCTGCATTCATTGAACATTCTTATTAATTATGCATAGTGTTCTTCATGCGTGCAGCATGTTTCAGGATGGTGTTTCAGTACCGTATTTTCTTGGAATACTCCCAAGATCGCACATTGATTCAAATTTATTTAAATTAATATACTTTTAAAATATTCGCCAAGAGTCTTAAAAGGTTTTATAATTATGTGAAAATTCGCCACAATTTCACAAGATTTTATAATTCTGTGAAAGATTCGCCCAAATTTTACAAGATTATATAATTTGGTGAAAGATTCACCAAAAAATATATATATGCATATTATGCTATTGATAAAATAGCCTTCACACTCTCCCATGTGTCATGGGGATTCACCCATTTATTATACATATAAATTTAGGGGGGGTTCTTAAAATTTTCCCTGCACACAACCACAACAAACTATCCTCCTTAGTCAATTGGGTCTAGCTTGTGTGGTTGTGGGATGGAGCGTTATCCTCCCCACCCAGGTTCTATTCCCATAAAATGACATGTTGAGCTCATAATGAGTATATTGTTGTAAAGGCTTCGAGCCTTATTGTTGACTATTGAAAAATATGGGTTTTACCTTGAGTACCATCCTCAAAAGGAGGGGAAGTACCCAAGAGTTTTCCCAGGAGTTGTTATCTGGAAAAAAAAATCTATCCTCCTTATGAACTAAAATAATTGGTGTAATAAAGACATATTGACTTGCTCTAATAACTAGTCCCACCTCAAAATATCCATGGATATGGTGTTCAATCTCCTTTTTATGCTAATACAAATACTTTAGGGTTAAATGATGGGAGGAGTGGCCCCAAGTATTAACACAATAACATGGTCAAGATCCTAAGATAAGGAAGTCCCATAATAATTTCTTGAAACAAACCTACTATGTTGATTTAAAATAATTTAAAATAGACTGAAAATCCATGTGGATTGCAATACACCTATTGACAAACATTCATTGCAATTTTTTTGTTAAAAAAACTCATGACGTCGATTTTTCGACATTAGCTCAATATTTTGTTTATATGAACACGTCAAAGGTTTAGCCACAATGTTGAATACACATCGAAGGTTTAAAAACCACATTAGTTGTATGTCAATTAAATAACGTCTATACGAGCATTATGGAGTTTCCATATAACAATTAACATGTACTTACAATTACCATGTCAAGTACATGTTCATTAAACGTCTATCACACATCAATTTTTCTATGCAAATTCAACATTATAAAATTTGTTTCATGTCGAAGAGAAGCCAATTTTTTAACGCAAATTTGACATTGTAAAACCTATTTCATGTTAAAGAGACGTCAATTTTTCAATGTGTAGGACTTCTCATAATGGGAAAAAAAATGGATATTGATGCTAAAGTAATGTTGTAACACCTAGGTCCCCGTGGGGTAGAGCAATTGGTGAGGGAGTGCATTGTTAAGGCATTATGTAAGTGAAGTTATCGGTTCGAAACTTCTGGGGACACCTCAAATTCAGCCATGTTAAGGGTTGGTGTGGTCCAGACCGGGTGCAATCTCCGAGTGATTTTGATGGCTTAGATGCCCCTGGGTCATGGCATCTCAGCCACATGCCAATCCCACAAGTCAGAAATATTTAGCTAACAAAAACAAATATTGTAACACCTATCTTATATCGATTTCAACTAGTTTAACCAATGCATACTAACACTCAATTGAAAAAAAGGACTTGCTATTATTGCTAAGTCAATGTGTTTTTGATGTTAGGAGTGTTGAATGTTCAACGCTAAATAAACAATATGTAGTTGATGTTAAATTAGGTCATTTGTGACATGAAATCGACATTTGTAACAATGATTTCAAATCAAAAAATGACCTCAAATGTAGTAGTGAAAGGAGACATATTTTAAAATCACATATTCTTATCACTTTAACAATTTCAATAAAATACAAACTAACAATGATGAAATTTACTAGAATGTAATGTAATACATTAAAAAATTATAATTATATGAGTAAATTTATGCAAATATTTAATTTAAGTAATAGATACATATGCATCTAAATAAAGCGTTATATTGCTAATTCTTTTAGTGTATAATTGTTTTTTTAAGCTAAAGATACAAGGTATTTTATTATATTCACAAAAATTACAGTCATGCTGGGGGACCTGCCAAAACTGGAAATCAAGTCAACAGCCTAGGATAATGTCAATTTTTTTTAATCAAAAGAAGCAAATAGAGCTAAGTTCAGAGTTCAAAACCTACCATCTACGACTTAACCAAAAGTCACTATACTAGCCAAGCTTTATCCACAAATCCTACCCTAGCTTCATGGATATATTTAGCTTGTCGATAAGTAAAGAAAACATTTAGAATCCAAAGAACCACAAACCCCTTATCCCAGCGCATCTTCCACTGACTCTGCCTTGCTCGACTTGGCGTTGCACTCACTTCCAGGTTCCTCCAAGATATTTTTCTCTTCGTCCACATCAATTGGGCAACTAGTAGAGCTAGGCAAGCTAGGAGAGCTATGTTTTTCCGTCTATTGACTAGGTTCCTAAGAAGCTGATGACACCCTAAACCTGATGCCAAACTGAGATTTGCAGAACAACTCAAACTTTCCCTCTAGAATGAGAATTGCATGGAGGATGTTAGCTTGCTCGCTCCTTGTTTTGTGCAGCGCTTAAGCCACCATGACCTTAACGATCCAATAGGTTTCTACAATTTTGAAATACTTAGTGTCCCTTGTTCTGGAGTAGAAAGGATTTTCTACCTAGTACTCCACCTCCTCTAATAGTTGTCTATCTAACAATTCCCTTCTCTACTCCCGGACCTGCCCTTCAAATTATTCTCATGCCCTCTTCTCCTCCTCCAAGCATAACTCCACAAATCAATTCCCTGCATCCTAAGCTTCTCTTGCTTCCTAATTGTCAGCACAGGACCTTGGGAGGTGGATGCTTCCTTGTCATTACATCCTCTCCGTTGAACTTTTCCCTTTCTACTTCCCAATCGAGCCATCGGAAACACGAACTAAACATAGAACCCCCCCCC
>ML777848.1:1972548-1993867 GCA_009831015.1 Picea engelmannii | reverse complement strand
GAATATGAACCAAGAGCCTTCCTCGTCATTTGCTAGGATTTGCAGGCTTCCTCTTAGTTTGTTGGTGTGCTCTTCATATCCTCTATCCCGTAATACCGCCTATACCCAATATCCATCATGAAAACATAGCACGTACCTTCTTCCCACTTGGGGCAATAACACATGATACGACTCCCTTCACCTTCCAGACACTTCGACACGTTTGGGCATGAGAGTTGTGTACTAGCTCCCTGCCTTGCACCTCAACTTGATGTTGAGTACTCATTATACATGATATGCTCTCATCATTGGACATCACCTCCTTCATGCTAACCTAACAACCAAGTATGTTCCATCTGCACTTGCCTTCCATCACATGTTGTGTTCATGGTTTTTATCGTGTCGGGCAACAACCACTCCACGTGGGCCTAAATTGTCCCGCCGACATCCACCCCATCCGTGAAATTAGTGTAGAATTGTTATTTCCATATGATTATAATTGTTATTTTTTTGACACTTACCAAAAGAATAATAGAAGAGGGATCACTAACAGAAAAAAGTAAGAACCAATTTCCTATTCTATGTTAACAATATTCCATGTTTCATATGTGCTTAATACTTATTTTTTGTTTGCTATTTGTATATGTTGGGAGAGAAAATGGAGCATTGTCTATATAGTTTAATTATCTTTTTAGATAAAATTTTGAAAATAATACATATTTCATTTTGTCCATCAACACTCTCAATTTGGCATATTTTTAGCATGCTATTATAAGTCAAGGGAAATCTCTTTATGCTCTCTCTAGTTACTGAAATCATACAGGTAAATACTTTAGGGAGAAGCACCACCAATAACAATATATTTTGTTGTTTTAGGGCCAAATCCATATCAAGATGCAAATACAAAGGCTCTATCGGGATATGAACTATGATAACTCTACACTGCATGGGCTGTGAACAATGATAACTTTACATTGTTGGCCTATGAAATATGATAACTCTGGAGGTCTAGGTCACACCTTTGATAAGTTGTTGGTCTGAGAGATATTAGGAAGGCCTCAAAACTCAAATTTACCCTATCACTTATCCCTAACTATGCCATTCATTATACATTTCTAGGGACTTATTCCCTTAGGTTGTCGGCCTCAGAGGTTCTAGGGCCTTTGCTAAAAAAATTTTATGAATTTTTATAAATGTTTAGTAGCTTGCATATTTTAATTATAACGTGAGGTCAACCTTCAACAAGTGGCTATGTCAATTTGTTTCAAACTAGCAATGTCAGGACATGGTGATAAGGTAAAGTGAAGAAGGGGATTGAGAATTGTTACATGGACTTATGTAGCACTAACAATATTAAGTGTTTTATTTTAAGACAAGTACGATAAACAAGTATTAACTTCATCACCTCGTTAACCAATATTTCAACAAATAATTAAAGTTTGCATAACTCTATGCTTCAACAAATTTTCTCAAATTATGATTTTTGATGGTCATAAATTCATTGTGCACTTATTTTATTAGGGTTTACGTTTTTCCACATGATGGATGCAGGGCGGGAAGACGATTTTAAAATTCTGAGGGGAACCATAGTTGCAGGTTCCATGGCGATATCACAACGGTTTTGGGGAGCATGAACGCATCCCTCGATAATTCCATTGAAGAGTTGAACCATAGTCAAAATGGATGTTGAAAGTTGAGCAGGAAGGAGAAAGGCACATTTGGTGTTTGGGATGTCTTCGTGTGCTCTACATTTGGCGAAGTTGGAGCAAGTAAAGGGATCTAGAGCCTTAATGTACATGGTCCACGATTTTTCAAGCCAGAGAGTTCTCTAGTTTAGTCCTTAGTGTAGAGACGGAGGTGAAAGCCAACTAGCAAGCTCTCTGACTATGAACCTGGCTTTTGTCTTGTCATATAATACCCTCTTCCCGAATCCTAGAATGCCATACCACTGACGAGACATCTTTGTTTCTGTTTATTAACTACTTATAATGGTGGATCTTTCTGTGGATTCCAAGTGCTCCTTCTAATGGAAAGTGAAGTCAGTGCACTCATGAGTGCAGATGACGAGGAGCATTGGGAGAGGGCAGGGTTATTCACCTCAGTGGATGTGTCTAACGGAGTTAATAACCCAATCTGTCACCCTGTCGAGTGTATTAATGATGATTTGGTTGTGGGAGCCTTCCCTTCTACTCTACCTTGTGAACCTCATCTTTTGCACCAACTTGTACAATCCTTGGAGAATTGTTCTTTGAAAGACGTTACAAAGTTTCCAGTCGGATCTTCTCTGGTTTCTCGACCTGCTAAGAAGACGCAGGGGTTAGGAGGGTTGACGAAGGGTATTTCAAAGGTTGCCAAGTCTGATAAATTTTTTGATGAAGTTAGAGGTGGCTGGATAGAGCATAGGAGTTGAGTTAAATGCACAGTGAAGGTGTGGAAACCAAAAAGAACGAAACGGAATCTAGTTATGGTTATGGATATTGGTCTTGAAGAATCTTGTAATTTGGTGCTTTGTGCTTTACCTGGGAGAATGGCCTATCGTTCGCGTTGTGTCACTTCTTTGAACGAGTGGGTGCTTAAGAACTGGTTACCCTTGCCAGGATATTCCCCTAAGGTGCTCTTGTTGTCGAGAGGCTGGTCGGGCTTTGTTTTCAAGTGTCCGAAGGATTCAAATCTTGTTCTAAACAAATTTTGGAGTTTCGATGGTGGAAGTTTCATGCTGAAAAGGTGGGGCCTAAGCTTTAATCCAGCAACGAAATATTTTAGTTTTCGATATATTTGAGTGCTCCTCCTAAGCCTCCCATTACAGATGTGGAACTTAAAAGCACTGGAAGCGGTTGGGAATTCCATTGGATGTTTCTTAAAAATAGATGATGCAGAATTGCGTTCTTTGGATAAAAGAATGGCTAAAGTGCTTGTAGAATTTGACATCCATGAAGGACTTCTGGAAGTTCTTGATATTGAATGGAGGGGTCTCTTATTTGTGCAACGTTTGGACTATTTGGGTTTGCTATTCCGTTGTTCTCTCTGCAGGAGGACCAGTCATTTGAGAAAGGAGTGTCCAAACACCAATGGCTCCCTACTGGACAATGACACAATGGATGACTTACTTGGTGACAGTGTCACTCTGTTGGAGGATGCTCAAGATTCAATGGATTATCCAAGACTTTGCTCTGAGGAAAGTCCTACAGCTTTGGACACAACTTTTGTTAGTAATTTGAAACATTTTTGTCCTAAACTTTACTTTTCATTATCATCTTGGGAGCGCGAGCACTTAAATTCTATCCTTTTCCCAGACCAGTCTCAAAGGCCTGTTCTAGAAACTGAAAAGAATTTTTATACTAATCTTGAGAAATTTGCTTTGGGCAGGGTCCTCCGAGTCCTTGTGAGGTTTCACCTACTAATAGGGTAACTTCCATTTATTTTAGTCATAATGGGATTGAGGATGTTACTTTTAATGCTCTCGGTTATTCTGAATCGACTCTTAGTGACACTGCCTTGGATAGAATGAATACAGATTTAATTCCTTCCATGAATAGGAATTCTAACCCTTTACCAATACCGACCTTTTTGGGCTCTACTCCTGTGGATAGGTCATCAGCTATAGGGACTTCTAATAATAGTCAAGGGAAGGGGCCCCATACTGTTTCTGATCCAGCGTGGTCAAGGGGATTGGGGTTCGAAGTCTCGCCAATTAAAACAAGAAGTGCTCGTAGGAAGGCAGAGTCTACCAACACCACTTCAAATTCAATTCCTAATACTTCTACCAATCTTGGGGCACTTAGAGGCATGAAAGCCCTGGAAAGGGATAAATCATGATCCTAGTTTCCCTCAATATCAGAAGGGTAGGAGGACCCCTGAAACAAGCGTCCCTTCGTAGACTTTTGACAAAAACTTCTCCAAATATTATCTTCTTGCAAGAAACTATGTTTGTTGCGGATAAGGCAAGGTTTTTTATCAATAAGCATAGGCCTGAATGGATGATATGTGATGTTAGTGTTGTGGGGACATCTAGTGGATTACTTGCCTCTTCGGATTCAAATTGTTTTTCTCTAGACCTCTATCTAATTAGTGGTGGTAATTTTTTGTCAGGACACTCCCTAATGGACAATAGAAAGATACCACTTCTTAATGTTTACAGACCCTGTCAGGATCGAAAAGCATTCTGGGATTTTGTGGATGCTACATGTATTTTAGCTCATAGGGATCTTATTATTGCTAGAGATATGAATTTCACTACTTATCCTATGGAGGTTTGGGGACATACAGCGTTACAAGACTCTTTGGCGGGTTTGTTCAAATCGCTCTTTTTAAAAAACTCCTTAGTGGATGTTTCTCCTGTAGAGATTGTACCTACGTGGAGGAATGGTCGGTCTGGGGATGATAGTATAGCAAAACAACTCAATCGGATTTATGTAGCTAAGGATCTCATTGATTCTACTCTGAGGTATAGGACTTGGGTACAATTTCCTTTCCTGTCTGATCATGCTCCGATTTTCCTTGAGTTTGGTGTGGGGATTTCGGTCTTTTCTTATCCGTTCAAACTAAACCTTGTATGGATTGGTGAGGATTCCTTTGTGGAGTTGGTAATGGATGTTTGGAACGATCCAGGTTTACATCATATTACAGGTTCTCAACGGAGACTGGTTGGGAAACTCACTTCTTTAAAAGTACGTGTTAAACTATGGGCTAAGGAGAAGCATCTTTGGGATATGTTGGACTTGGATAAGATTGAAGAGGCACTCGAAAACATATATGAACAGATGATACAAGGATTTATTTATGAAAACAATGGTCATATTGTGTTCGAACTTGAAGCAAAGAGGAAGAAGTTATTGTTGGCAGAGGAATAAAGGTGGCGAAAGAAGAGTAGAGTGATATGGATTAAAAGTGGTGATAAGAACACTAAGTTCTTTCATCGTTTTGCTAGCTATAGGCGAAATGAAAAATATATCTGGGAGATAAAGGATGACAAAAGGGGGCATACATACGGGGCAACAAGACATCAAGAAAGAAGCAATAAATTATTTCAAATCTTTCTTTAGTGATACAGGTCATAATACTATTCAAGATCAAATCAACTCTGTCAGGTTGTTCCCAAGTTTTGTGCGGGAGGATGAATTACTCTTACTGGAAAAGGTTGTTTAAAAGGATGAAATTTATGAGATTCTAAGGGGTTTTGCTAAGGACAAAAGTCCTGGACCAGATGGATGGATTGTTGAGTTTTTCTTATCCTTTTTCAAGTTGGTTGGACATGATTTATTAGATATGGTTGAAGAAACAAGAATTAGAGGGGAGGTTATCAGTTCGATTAATTCAAATTTTCTGGCCTTGATTCCCAAAGTGAATAATCCCTCGGCGTTCAATGATTTTCGTCCTATAGCTCTATGCAATTTATGCTACAAGATAATTGCAAAAGTGATTGCAAAGAGAATTAGACCAATTCTGTCCGGATCACTATCAAAAGCGTAGCTGGGTTTTCTTAAAGGAAGGAAAATTATCGATGCTATTGGTACTTCTCAAGAGTGTTTACACAGTATTAAAAGTAAAAAACTACAAGCCATAATTCTGAAACTCGATTTAAAAAAGGCTTATGATTGTACCAATTGGGATTTTCTACGGTTAATTCTGCTACAGTGTGGATTTGGTCTTCCAACTACCAATTGGATTATAGCTTGTGTTTCCTCTACAACTTATGCAATATTGATTAATGGAGAGGCTTCTAATTTTTTCAAAAGCAATAGAGGACTTAGACGGGGTTGCTCACTGTCGCCCCTACTTTTCATCATGGTTATGGAAGGTCTTAGTCTTACTCTAAAAAACGCACAAACTGAAGGTACTATTTCTGGAATTAAGGTCTCCAGATTAATTAAGGTTCTTCATTTGTTATTTGTTGATTATATTCTAATTATGACAAGAGCGTCCCCAACGGAGTGGGAGAAAATACAATTTATCTACAAGTTTTCTATCGTGCCTCGGGACTGGTGATAAATGCTCATAAGTATGTCTTTCTACACTCAAGGTCTCTTCAGAAACTCTTTGGTCTATACAAGACATTCTTCTTTTTTCCTGTAAAGAGATTTCATTGGGTTTTAAATATCTGGGGTATGTGTTGAAAACAAATAGTTATAAATCAGAGGATTGGCAATGGCTAATCGACAAGTTCGAGACCAGGATAACACACTAGTGTAACAGATGCTTGTTCCTTGGGGGACATTTTGTTTTGATAAAGGCGGTCTTAGAGAGCCAACCTGTCTACTGGATGGCCCTTGCCCATATTTGGATTGTTGTTCTTCATAGGATTCACAAGACGAGCATCTCTTTCCTTTGGTCGGGAAACAATTTCAAGCGTAGGTATCATTTATGCAATTGGCAATCCATAGCAAGACCCAATCATTATGAAGGCTGGGGCCTTCAGAATATTTTTGTCTTCTACAGAGCTTTGGCTTCAAACACCTTATGGAGAGCTCTGATGAAACCAGGTATTTGGCAAAGGGTGTTAAAGGAAAAATACTTCCTGCATGGATCACTCCTTACAGGGTTACGATTGGTAGATTCGGTCCATTCTTTTGGATCTCGGTCATGGAAAAATATACAAAACACATTGCCTATCATTCTTCAGTGGATGGCTTGGAAGCCGAGCTCGGAACACTCAATTATAGTCGGGAAAGATGTTATATTAGGCCTGGGACAGGATGCCTTTTTGTCTCAAGGACTGGTGAATCGGCTAAATCAAAAGGATATACATCTATTATATCAAGCGAGCCAAAGAATGATTGGGAGTGTTGTTGGTTCAAGCTGGATTAGCAGCGTTGAGTTGGGGTTGGAAGAGAATATTGAAGTGGAATGGGATAACTACAGGTAGATCTTGATCGACTCTGGTATTTCTTTAGTGGATAGATAGGACGAGTTGATTTGGACAGGGGGTGATATGTCTGGCCATATTTCCGTTAAGAATGTTTATGAATCTTTGTCTAATAAACTGTGGAAATTCAAACTAGGTGGTTGGAGGAGAAAATTATGGAAGTGGGACTGCCCTTTGAATATAAAGCTTTTTGTTTGGCTTTTAGCTGAAAACAAGATATTATCCTGGAAAAATTTGCAAAAGAGAGGATGGAAGGGGCCAAGTATATGTATTATGTGCAAAAATAAAAGAGAATCAACAAAACATATATTTGTAAATTGTTCCTTTACTATATCAGTTTGGGAGGAAGTTAAAAAGGCTTTAAATCTTTCTAATGGATGGAACGGTTTAACGGTGAATGGATGCTTCCAAAACTGGGCATCTCAGAATTCTAATATACATGCTCTTTCGGCCTATATATGCTGGTACATTTGGATAGATAGGAATAAGCCTATCTTTGAGGAAAGTTTGCCTTCACTGCAGAGAATTGTTTATCTTTCCCAAGGAGCTTTGAGCATTATAAAGAAATTTCAAAAAGTTAGTATTCAAAGGTTTACTCCTACAACTCTTCCTGAAGACAAATCTATTGCTTGGTTTGATGGGGCTGCTCAACAGAATGGTCTTCTTAGTGGGGTTGGTGGTGTCATAAATCTTGGTGACCATAGAGAATACAAATGGATCCTAAATTGTGGAAAAGGAACAAATTCCAGAGCTGAGCTTATGGGAGCTCGAGCTACATTAACTCTTGTCGCTAGACTCATTGTTTATGATTTACATGTTTTGGGGGATTCCAAGATAGTCATCAATTGGCTTAATCGAAAAGGAGCGCTAATGGTGGAAAATCTTGATGGCTCGAAGGACAAAATAGATGAACTCGTCCCTCATTTCAGGTCTATCTCCTTTGCGCACATTTATAGGGAAGAAAACAAAGAAGCTAATTGCCTTTCAAAAAAGGCTCTTTACAATAGCCGAGGGAGAATTTCCTATAGTCAATGGGTTGATGGCCATGAGGGCCCTACTCTTTTCATAAATATGTATTGAATTTATCGGGGTCTCTCTTTGTCCTTGTTATTTTTTAGGGCAAGCCTTAGTATTATTTTGTTTTCCTCTTGGATAGAGGATACTAGCCCTGATTGTAGTTTTTTGTCGTTATCCTGAAGATGATGGAACTAGTCAGTTTTTTGGTCTTTGTTCTTGACTATATGGCTGCCTTTCTATGTATTAGACTGTCCATATATGGAACATCTTTGTTAATAATGTTTCTGATATTGTAAAAATATTATATTATTATCAATATAATGTGAAATTTTCAATAAAAAAACAAAATTTCTCAAATTGTAATTTTTTAATAAATCTATGCTATTTATAACACACTTTCATAAATAATTCCTCTACAAAATATAAAAATACTAAAATTCTAAAACTATTATCAAACGATTACTAGTAAGAATGAATTGAAAAAACTAATTTAACAATATCCAAACTACTACATATGAAAATCTTAAAATATTAATACCCAAAATTCAACAACATCCAACTTTCTTATCGCAACCATCTTAAAACCCCAAAATCTTTAACCCAAACACAAAAAAATCCTAAAAAAAATGCACAAAGAAAAAGTTAAAAATAAGCAAACCCCAAACCATGTAAAAAGTATAAACCAAAATTCTAACCAAACTTTCTCTATAGTTTTTGCTTCATAGTTTTTCATAATATCCTAACCCCAAACAATGTAAAAAAGTATAAACCAAACTTTCTCTATAAAACAAATTTTTTTATCATTATTACATTACGATTACTCATAACATCTAATAAAATTCCTACTCCAATTGTAGATATATGGACTTAAACCATTACTCTATTAATTCTGAAGTGTAATACAACTTTACCTTGAAATATCTTATACCATATCTTTGCTTTATGACATTAGGCTGCTACCTTGCCTTACAATACTTGATTGTATCACAACTTTATTTTAAAATATCTAAAATTTTAGAAACTTTCTCAATAAAATGATACGACACCTTATCATTTCTTTGCCTCGCAATACATAATTGGACCACACCCTTATCTTACAATAAGATGATATGACATCTCGTTATTTCTTTGCTTTGCAATAGTTAATTGGACCACAACCTTATCTTAAAGCATTTGAAGCTTCATAAAAAAATTTAAAAAAAATAGACATTCTTTTTGTAAAATTTAAAATTTAGGATAACCCCCGAGATAATGTTGTCATGTAAATGGGTCAAATTCAGTGTATCTTTTGAAGAGATTTTGGTGTCTTATGGGTGTAAGTATCACTCTCTTCACGTGCAATTGAAGTGTCAAGAGGAGGCAGGGTTCAAGAATTCCCTTGTCCAAATGTGACTAAAAAGGAGAATCCTAAAAGTGTATATATGATACATTTTAATAATCCAAACAAATCTCTTTATATGCTCCATTTCAATTCATAATCATATGTCCCATTTCAATTCATAATTATTTTGTGTTTTAGCTAATTTATAGAAAAAATAAAACATAAATTAGACGTAAGTCAATGTTGGAACCATTTATAAAGGTAAGTTAATTAATTATTTAATTATTTAATTATAAGTAAATTAAAATATATGTTTAAAAAATTATTTACTATTTTTTAATGTTATTAAATATTTGATTAATTATGTATTAATATGTTTTTAATTCAAATTTGTTAAATAAAATGTATTGATTTACATTTAATTAATTTATTAAAAATATTGTTTATTAATTTTGTTATTTAAAAATAATAAAAAATAATATTCTTAATATTTTTTAAAAACTTTATTTATAAAAAACTTTTCTTTGAAACTCTTATCACTTTTGTTATTTTATATGTATGTGAAATTTGGGGGTGCAATATATCTTCACAATCTTGGAGAAAGATAAAGCAAATCCAAAATATTTTTATAACTTATAATCTCAAAATTAAAGGAAATACACCATATCCTATCCTCCTCATAGAAGTGAACCTCTCCTCATTGAGTTCACTACCATGATTAGGTACTTAATGTTCAAGAATATGATCAACAACATCGACAACAAGAGGCTCCCCAAAATTACTTCAAACTCTAGCCAAAAACACCAACGACTCAAGTGAGGATAGCATCAAGATGTTGAGTCTTGGCTAAATCATTGGGGAATACATGAAGATGTCATTTTGTAAAATATCGATAATATTAAAAGTATTATTACATCTAAATTTTAAGAGAAGCTATGGTTTAGTAAATAATTAGAAGATAAAAGGAAGCTAAGATACTACAAGGAGGTGGTCAACCCTAATCTAGAATATCAAAAGTATCTCTCAATCCTTACTAGGGCAAACTTGAAGAAAATCAACATTACCAAAATGTGAATCAACTCCCATGATCTATATTGTAAAACTGGGCATTGGACAATTCCCAAAACACCATGGGACAGAAGAATTTGTCATCTTTGTGACACTAAGAGGGTTGAATATGAAAAACACTTTCTCCTAGAATGTCCTACTTGTACCCAAGTTCGATCACAATTTCAAAATCTTTGTCACAATGCTAACCTTCCTAATCTCCCAAATCAACATAACTATATTGATTTTGAAATGCTTCTCTCAAAAAATTTTAATGCAAAAATAATATTTTTAAAAAATCTAAATAATTTCTTACATTTTTTTTAGAGATTTCACTCAATAAATAATCTTCATCATCAAATAAAAAATATAATCTTTTAACTAAAAAAATACAAAATAAATTATATAATTATAATATAATAATCGATAAAATATCATAAACAAATCTTTTTAAATATTCACAATATATCCCATCTACTTGTATGTGGATGAGAATTTCCACCTTTTATAATTAAAAAAACCAAACATATATGAAAAAGGATTGAGTAGCTAGTGGCTTATGATGGGATCTGTTTTGATATAAAGAATACAAGTTGTAAAAGTATTGATGTATTAAATTGTTATAAAAAAAATTAAATTATTGTATTATTTGTTGGTAAAGGTAGGGATGATTTAATATATAAATCAAAAGTTTAATGTTTCAAATCCTAAGTCAAAAGTTTAATGATTCGAATTATGTTTAGAAAAATATGGAAGATGATATTATTAATGTCTGAATAAACATATACATATAATGAAATCAAACTCTAGTATTTAACATATTAATGAATGTATGGAGAAATGCAAACATGATTATTATTATGTTAAAAAACAAAAACCTTAATGTATGAAGAAATGCAAACACGATTTGTATTATGCGGAAAACAAAATGAAATATAATATCAATGTAAGAAAAAATACGAATAGAGTCAAATTAAATTTTATTATTTAACCATTAATGTTAAACATATAGTGAAAATTAAATTTTATTTTTTAAAAAAGGTGAAAAACATTGTAACATATATAATAATTAAAATAAGAGTAGTTTTATTTGTAGAAAAATGTTTATGATTATAAAGTTTGAATGAATCTAAGTTAAGAATGTGTGTTTCATCTTAAAAAATTACAAGTTTAAACATTTAACACAAAAAAAAATAAAAAATGCATAAATTTCTATTAGCTTTATTGCATGTCTTGTAATCACTCAAATTTAAAAATTAAAAACTACATGTCAAGAAACAATAATTCACTTTTTAGTTTTACTTTTACAATGTCAAGAAACAATAATTCACTTTTTAGTTTTACTTTTGCAATGTCAAGAAACAATAATTCACTTTTTAGTTTTACTTTTGCAATGTCAAGGAACAATAATTCACTTTTTAGGGTTTGAAATGTTAATCTGTTTTATTTTCTTATATCACAATAAAATAAACTTTTACTAATAAACAAATAATATTAAATTTTATTTTACAGATAAAAACAATTTTAACCTAAATAATATTAAAAAAACACCAATTCCCTGATTTCATCAGTTACAATTCCAAACCAATTTTACCTTACTACCATAAAACCAGTCAATATGACCTGCCGTGAAAGAATCACCAAACTGAAAAACGCCAAATCTTTTATGTCCATCCAAATTTGAAGCTTTTATGTCCATCCAAATTTGAAGTTGACGTATCCATTGGAGGTTCTACTTTATGGTAGGCCCACTCTGCTGTAAAAAAACAATTTAAATTCAATCGTCATACATTGATATTATGTATCACTATCCTAGTTTGAATTCGACTCGCTTGATTAACAACCACATGACCACCAAGGTATCGAGTCCCCTCAATTTGAAAATGCTTTTATATTTAATATCTAAAAAAAAATATCTTTGTGAAAATAATAATGAATACAAATTAAATTATGTGGTCTTTATATATAATAATAATAATAATCTATTTTTAAAATTATGTTTTTATCTTTTATCTTGTTTATTTGAATTTGTGATTTTTAGGAAGAAACACATATTCTTAACCATTATACCCATTCAAATTGATTTCTTGTTCTTAGTTTTAAAAGATACTTTTATATTTCAATGTTATAATTTTTTTTAATATTTAATACTATTTTAATGTTTTAATTTTTTTAATATTTAATATTATTTCAATGTTTTAAATTTTTTTAATATTTAATATTATTTCAATATTTTAATATATATATATATATATATATATATATATATATATATATAAATAAATAAAGGTACCAATATATATTTCAAGGTAATTTCATATCTAAATGTATACATATTTTAGTATATGAAAGTATCTTCATATCTAATAGTATATATCTCAATATACACACTTTTAATGAGTCGATATATAGTACCTTTATATGTTGCAATGTTTAAAGATATTTTCATATATTTTAATATACATAATGTTTTTTTTTTTACAGAAACGGTTAGAGGATTTTTGTATTAATAACAATGGACATGCCACTGGGTTCGGTACAACGGTAAAGATTTGCTTGTAAACTGAAAAACAAATGCCTGAAGATCCTAACTTAGTACAAAGTCATGGAAACAAAAACTATTTCAACGAGCCTAAACGGCTTCGTGTCATTACAACATTTCTTGCTTGGAAGTTTTTTTTCTTTTTTGACACCGTTTGTCATTCATTGCTTTGGTCCATAGATTGACTTTTCGTCGGGCCTAGAGGGTCTTCTTCGTCAACTATGTCTGCCCAGCGTGAGATCTGGGGTTCCGGTTGGGTGGGCGACTTGGGAGCGGCTTCTGCCTGAGCTTTCCCCTTAGCAGGGGGTTTGATTTCGGCTTCAGCTTCTGCTTCTTCTGCCGCTTCATGGGCCTTGCTTTCAAAGCGCGGCTCCGTTGGTGCCCCCGTCCACCAGATGGGTCTTTGGCTCTTGGACGACCTTTTTTCCCCGGGTGGTTTTCCACATATGCAGGCTAAGTGCCCCGTTTCGAAGCAGTTCATACACCTGAAACTGAGATTCTCATAGTCGAGTTTTTGGGTCCTTGAGTAGTCCTTGCCTTGAAGAATTATTTCAGCTGGGAAACCTTTGGAGAAATCCATTTCAACACAGATCCGAGCGAAGGTGGAGAGGACTGGCTTGGAGTCCGGACTTCTGCAGAGGAACTTGTCGAGGTCATTGCCAATAGACTGAAGAGACTCATCTCCCCAAAAATGTAGGGGCAAGTAAGGAAGTCTCACCCAGACTGGAGCTGAAGAGATACAGTTCGTGGAAGGGTTGAAGGAAGGGGTCCATAGTTGCATGGACAGGCCTGCTCTGCCCCAGAACCACGGCCCGGAGTTAAACACCTTGTCTCTATCACTTGTAGATTCGAAAACTACCACAAAAAACCCTTTTGCACAGGGGCAGGTAATGACTTCTCCCTCTAAGAGTGAGTACCATTCGGAAGAGATCCAGGAGAGCAGTTCTGGAAGATTGGGCCAGTATCCGTTAAACCTGCAAACTAAAGCGTGCTTGATGTAACGACGAGCATGAGTTAGGGCTTACTGCGGCATTTGAATGGAAACGACCGGAGCTTCTGGAACTGTTGCATGCAGTCCTGGTGGGCGACCTTGACGAGAGGCAACCTCAGGGGCCGCTGCATGCAGACCGGAGAGAAAACCCTGGCATGAAGCCACCTCTTTAAATGACGGGGCCTAAACCGGAGGGAGAAGATCTGAGATCGTTGTCGATGGAGCACCAGTGGGAGCATTTGCATGAGAGGGTGCCCCGGGAGAGGGAGCCGCGGTCGATGGAAGGGCGTTGTCATGCTTTGAAGAGGGCGAGGGGGGCGCCATTGAATCTTAGACGAGCCGGTAGGGAAGCTGCGACAACTGCATTGGAGGGAGGTGGAGGGAAGGAGGCCACAGGGCCAGCGGCCTGCGGGAGATCCTGGAGCGAGGGAGATCCTGGAGCCTACCTACAAAAAAATTTGCGTTATTGGGTTCATCTTAATATACACAATGTTAATAGGTTAATATATAGTATTTTTATATCGGATGATATATATCTCAATGTTTAAAGGTACCTTCATATCCTAATGGTATTTGTTATAAATATTTTATATATTTTTACATCAATGTATGTGACAATAATTTATTATATTGAGTTATAAAACTAAGTCAATTAATGTTATATATATTTGAATAATATCACTTGATATAAATTACAATGATATATATTTGAAATAGTTTCAAAATCAATGGTATATGTCATAACATTGATAATATATATCAAGACATATATAGTATTAAAAATACTTCATCTATTACGTATAATCTTTTCCACGGAAAAATTATTCTTTATATTCATAAAAATATAATAGTTTTCATACATCAGTGTTTTCAAAAAAGAGACTATAATAAAAAAATATGGGATCTTTGACTCCTACAAATAAGACTATGTCAATCGCTCCATTACAAAAGGCCTGCTTTTTTCCCATAGAAAGCCTACTTGCGTTTGTTCAATGAGTAAAAACTCATATTACATAATCATCCAAAAAGATGACAAACTAACTCTGAACACAGAATTAGAATAACTTCAAAAGATGGGAGGGGCCCTCATTACCATCCTTCCACTGAGAAAAAATGATTTGACCTGACAGCTTTGAAAGTGCCTTCTTTGACAGGTAATCTGCTTCCATGTTATCTTCTCTGTAGATGTGGTCAAAGGTAAGATCCCTGAAAAGCAAAATAGTTTCTTTGATTCTTTCTTTCCATCTCTCAAGTGCAACTGCCTGTAGATCTTCCTTCTTTTTTAGCCATTCTATTACAATCTTGGAGTCCCCTAGCAAAAGCATATCGGTAATAGACAGTCTACGAGCCACGTTGAGTGAAGCCCATGCCCCCAATATAACCTAACATAGAGAACATTAATAATATATATTGTGCCTAATACAACATTAAAAATACTTCATATCCGACAATATTAATGACTGAGCCTATATCCCATTTCCAATGTATGTATTAATGAATCGTTATACTTCCTAACCTGCTTATTGATTGCCTTCATTGACACTGTTCTCACTGTATATGACATTCCAAAACTTCTCCATCCTATACATGGTATAAATTTGATCGACACTCCTACTCATCAAGTAAATTTTGTGTGACTAGTTTCTTTCTAAAAGTGCCCTTAGCATGACGTTCTATATTTATTTTTGTTTGTCATTTAAATATTATGTATTATATGTATTTTTGTTATGAATATAAGAACAACTTTTGTTGTGAATACAAAGGCAAATCGTCCATAACATAAAATTATTATGAAATTTCATTTAACATAACATTATCAAATTGCAACAATTTATATAAAATATTTGATTTGCTTACATCATATGGAATACAACACCATTAAAAACATAAACAAAAAACAAAATCCTTAAATGTTTAAGATTTTTCTTTACTTAACATCTTTCCAAATTTCTTCCCTTTAACACCATGTGGGCTTTGTTTTGACACCACTTGAAGTTGAGATTAATTGATGACACACAATTGCAAGTTGCATGCATCTGTTGGACGGTTGGATAGTGGATTATATTCTAACTTTGAGTTGGGTCCATTGTCTAGTCTTCATGGGGCATGAAATACACTATCCACCCGCAAGTCTACAAATAGGCCTAGTGACCTTTTCTAATTCGATCATGTCTCGATTAATGAAGGGTATCCTCAATGATCACAATTTGTCTTCCATTGGAACTGAAGTAATTACCATTCGAGAGTGTATGAGGATGTGCCTTTGTGGAAATTCAATCACACTGCAATGAAGATAATGTGAAATCTATCATCATATAGTCTACTTAGTGGCATGATAGCTTTCAACATTGTTTAATGGCTCACCATATATATATATACGGGTAAAGGCTAGAAGGGTAGACGACCCCTCGGATAGAATTCCACTCTAATGTGCTTTGGGACGTCTCATCCCTTGCTAAGTCACAAGTTTTTGGTATATCTAGCTTGTAGGATGTTGGATATACCCTTGGGTTATATTGGCAACAAGTAGGATTGATCTTAGATCTAGCCCAGATCAATCCTACCAGTTACCGATTCCCATGGTTAAAAAAAATAAAAAATTCAACTCATTCTTTTATTTGATGATTTTGTTTTTCACAAGGACCGATGAATTTTTATTCATTAAAGGGTGCATCCTAGACCGCCAAGTACAAAAAGGAACAGCCTAGACCGCCAAGTACAAAAAGGAACAGCCTAGACCACCAAGTACAAAATGGAACAACTAGATATACACAAAATTTTGGCTTATCCATAACAACATTCAACCACTTACCTATCTCATAACTACTATTTCTCAAAAACCTAAGATTATTGCAAGTTTGAAGGGAGTAAAGTCGGTAATAAATATTGTTTATACATAAAACAAAACAAAACATAAGTATTATGTAGAAGTGTTGTCATTTGGAACCTCCTCTTCCTCATTCAAAGGCGTAGTCGGGGCATTCAAATCTGGAATTGCAGGCGCATCCCTCCTGGGTGAGATTCCATTAACCGATGTTGAGCCAGAGTTCCACTGAGTAGATTGAAGTTGAATTTCCTCCAAATTGATTCCTTAGAACCTCCACTTCATCTTGAAGTTGACCCACCAACTCACGATGTTGCACAAGGCTATTCATAATGAATGAAATAGTGGAATTATGTGTGTTTGTGTACTTCGTTCTCCATCACTGCCAACTTACCAGAACCAACAAATTCTTCAATGACCAAATGCCACCAAACTTACCCACATCCAAATTCTCAAACCCAATGCAGACCGAACCAAGAACAACAAACCCACTGAGCTCAGGAGGATACATAGACATATCCAAAAATGAAAATGCCTAGGTGACTGTAGAGGAGGAGATTAAAAAGCAACAATCCAACATCACCGGGACAATCCCAATTATCACCCAACTATCCATCAATTCACCTCCAAATTTAATAACAACCTGCCATCAGTGCTAGATTGAAACAAAACATGAGTTGCTTACCCTAATTCAACCTTCCAAGCATGCGATCTTTAAATTTATGTGCGAGCTCTTATGTGAGCTGATGAAATCCACATTAATCTGTACCTTACCCCTTCTTCCACTATCTGCCATAATGTGAAGCTTCCATTCATATGAAATCTCCCTCAAGCGAGGAGCGATTAACCTTTTGATCCAAAAATAATTCAGAGAATACTAAGGATAGCTCAGAATTCACAGAAGCAACTCAGGAAACTCAGAATGGCTTCAGCAGATAGAGAAAGGGAAAAAATTCAAAGTCCTCAAAACTCAGTGGAATTGGAATCATCACGAAGAGCACGTTGCAACCTTTCCAACGGTGTAAACGCCTTGTCAAACAGAGTTACAGATCAAAAGATATCCGCGGTCAAAGATTTGGTCAACCTAGCCCAGTCAACAACGATGAGTCAGCATCTGTATTGTTGACGTCAGCATTAGTACAAATGATGTGAACATCTGTACAATGTACGTGGAACACACAAGAGGCGACACGTGTCATTCTGATGTCATCATGGTGACGTGGCAACACTAGAGGTTGCCACGTGTCACTCATTTTCGACATTTTTGGGTCAACATGTGGACCAATGAGGAAGTGCCACGTGGCAGTCCATACATCCACGTGCCAGACTATATGGGACATGGTAGGTGACGTGGTAAGGTGACTGTGCAAGTGGATGGCATGGGCCAATGGTTGGTTGCCACGTGGCAGTGGGCAAATGCCCAATTAAGGCCGGAAACCGGATTTTCAAAAATAAAAAAAGAGGCCCACCAAATATGGTGGCCAAACTATAACTCCAATGAATCTAAACAATATATATATTGTTATAACAATAATCCCAAAAGGGGAGGCCCACGGGCTCGACCCCGGGACCTCTCCCTATCCAAACGCCTTACAATAGCATTCGCCAACCGTTGGGCCAACAGACTTCGTTGGTTAGTCCGTTCGACATTTCACTTAAATGCTGAATCTGCCCATGGACGGGGGGAGGGCGCTCGACGGTATGGCCGGGCACGATTTTCAAGACAAAGTACATAAAATTAATTGCAGGTTGCAAGCACAGAAACCAAGACGAGATTTCTCAAGGGCCTGGGAGTGCCAGAGTCGAATTGAGGCGTGGAGACAGTCATTTTTGGGTAATTCAACGCCATGAATTCAATGGTGTTGTTTGTTTTCTGATCTGAGCAAAGTTCCTACAACTTATTTCCAGAATGAGGTATACTTATATATTTTGCCAAATTCTTTTGCTGAGTTAATGAAAAGACCTACCCATTTGAGAGCAGTACCCGAAGACGTAGTCCACTAGGGACGAACTCTGTTATCAAGTTTTTGTGTTCGGATTTGATGCTTATGTCTCTTCATTATTGAGTTTTTCCTTCTTTATGGTGCACTTTAATTTATGCTCATTTAATACAATTCTTTATAAGTCACTTCGATGAAAAGATCCCAGATCATGTTGGTATCAGAGCAGTCATCTTTGACTTGAATTGTTGAGTGTGAATGCTTACTAGGGCCAAGCATAAGCATGCTAAAGTAACTCTTAAGACTTTCAATCCTGAAGTTGGTCGTGCATCCCGAAGGAAGAAAATGGCAGAAGAGGACAGGCTTGATGAACAAGAGAAAAACTTCCATATGGTCTTTTATCGCATGTCAGAAATGGTCGAGCAAATGTATGGAGACTACAAGAAGAGGATGAAGAAGAAAGGGAAGAAAAAGGAAGCACAAGCTGATGATAATGCTTTAGTAAATCAAGGGGTTGGAGGAGACCCTCCCGAGCCTCCATCTTCACCATCAAGTTCTAGCTCTTCTTCCTCTGAGCATTCTCATCATTCTCACCATTCTAGCCATAAAGCTTATTTTAAGAAACAATTATTAAATCTTGATGTAAAATTTATTTTACCTGTGTTAATGGAGATGTTAATCCTGAAAAGTTAGATAATTGGATTCGGGAGGTTGAAGTATATTGTCGTGTTCAATATATTGATGAAGAGGAAGTTAAAGTGCAATTGGCTTCTCTTCGGTTGGAAGGCATTGCTCTCGTATGGTGGGAGAGAAAACTTCAGGACATAAGTAAGTGTGGTAATCTTCTTTCCTCATGGTTAGAATTTAAATCAACGATAAGGAAGCAATTTTATCCATTGGGTTATTTACATAAAGCAATGATGGAATGACAAACTTTAAGACAAAGTAAAGGTCAAACTGTACAAAGTTTCACAGGAGAATTTAGGAAGAAAGCTCTTGCATTAAACATTCCTTTGGATTCTTATGAAACTTTAATGAAGCATATTGGCGCACTTCACAGTTATATTCATCATACTTTGCTATTGTTTAACCCCACCAGTCTTGACGAAGTTTGTGTGCAAGGCACTCACCTTGAGAACAAGGGAAAGCATGTTCAAGAAGATCCCATAAAGAAACCTTCCAATCTCCCACATAAGCAGTTTAAGAAGTTTAAAAGGAAGGACAAAAAGACCGCCATTGTAAAGAGAGAAGAAGGAAAACCATCTTGCACTCATTGCAAGAAAAGTGGTCACGATGATGAACATTGTTGGAAACTGCATCCAGAGAAGAGACCGAAACAAATCGATGGAAAGGGGAAGACAAAGACCGTTGCTACAGTACAATAAGATCTTGGTTCTGATTCAGGAGACGAAGGAAAGATCACAACTGTTGGAGTACAAGGTAATGATTCCCTTCATGCTAGTTCAAATTCCAATAATGAATCTCATGATGATGAAATAAAGAGGAATGAATTATTTCATATAAGAGTTGTATCTAAACACACTAAGATAGATACATTGTTTGATCTGGGTTCCCAAGTAAACTTGATATCTGAAGCACTTGTCAAAAATATGGGTCTTGAAACTAAACCACACCCAAAGCCTTATCCTCTTGGTTGGGTATTTGATAAAGAAAAACTTAATGTCACCAAGCAATGTAGGGTCAGATTTTCTATTGCTTCAAAGTTGATTGATGAAGTGGATTTGTAATGATCCCAAGCCATTATGCAAGGATCATCATTGTTTTGGTGTCTTTTTAAAACTTTTTTTGAGTGAGGTATTTCGTCAAACACTTTGCTGATCTACCTTTTAGATGTGTTTATATATGTGTATGCAGCAAATAACAGAAAGAGATAACCATGGAACATACCTCAACCATATGCAATAAGATAGACAAGCCAAAACATCTCAATTCTTCTTTATTCATAAAATAGAGAAACCTGCTACAATGAAGATGTCGATCTGGAATGCTCAACAGATGGCCAAGAAGATATACAATAGGTAAGAGTTGCTACAAAATGCTCCCGCTAATACAGAAGATGCCTCCAAAGGCTGAATGAGAAATGAAGATCAATACAAGCAGATCTGAATGCCAAACTCTCTGGCTGAAGAATGCCACACTCCAATAGAAGGCTGAAACCCTCAATAACTCGGCCCTGCTGCCAAAAGTGTCCAATCACCCTAATAAATATGCCAACTGATAGATCGGGTGATGGTAAGAACAACCCAGGTGACCAAATCTCCAAGATCCCTCTCAATCTCTATAGATCTTAAATCTCCCACTGAATGGTGTGCCCCACTGGATGACTGAAACCCTAGATAATTCGGCCCTGCTAAAGGAGGCCTCCAAATGCTCTGAAACTCTCCAAAAATATAGATTGAGACACTGCAAGTCACTAGGTAAAGTCTCAGAGTCAGATCTGAAGTGTAACCCCTCCAAACGGACTAGATCTGGATCTCAAAAACACCCTCCTCCTCTTCAATTCGCCCCACTGCTCAAGAAATAATCTGAGCCATAAAACCGTCTCAGAAAGCACTAGATCTAATGTCCAAGGCCCTGCAATGAAAACCCAAGTGATAGAATCCTCAATAGCCCTGCCAATCTCCTACAATGGATCTCTCTCCAAAGATGGTGCGCCCCTCTTGTTGGAATCCCTCAACTGGTGCGCCCTCTCTCTATCTGCACATGAAACTGATGTAGAATCCTCCTGCAACTGAGTAGATCTGGAACTAGAATGGTGTGGGAGAGTATTGCATC